>OVBA01001546.1:0-42818 GCA_900406435.1 Lepidium aucheri | reverse complement strand
ACAAATTTGGTCTCACCTCCTTGACCATTCCAAGGCACTACAAGACAAAATTTTTTGTTCTTTCACTTAGCTCATGATTAGCCAAGCTGTGGCCCCGAATTATGAAAATAAATCTGCGTTTATTTACATTGATAAAATTTAACATGCACAAAAAAAAAAGGAAAAAATATGGGGGAAGTTAAAGAAAGAATAAAAATGTGGAAAGAGAAGGTAAAAGATGGTGTGGGTGTGATACAAAGAGAATGGATCTTGGGGTGCGTAAAAAGAAGAGCCATGAAAAGAGAGAGAATAATATTAGTATTACTATTATTTGTCACAAATAATTACTACTAGTACTATTTTGTGTATCGATGTAGTAGGCTTTGGTCTTTGTTGTTTTGTGTCAGCTTCTTAGGGCACGCTGTTTTTTCAAACTCCCAAGAAATTTTTGGAGATGCCTTAAAGGAGAACAAAAATATTTTCGTGACAAAGAATAAATCAAAAGACATATTGCTCTCTCTAGCTCAGAGTATCTTTAGTGGTGCTTTAAATTTAATGGTGCTTCAAATTGGAAGAAAAAAAAAACTCATTCCAATGGTGTTTCAAATCCTTCTTCAAATTTGAAGATCTTTATTTTTTTCTTTAAATTTGAAGGATCTTCATTTCTTCCTTCATTTTTTCAATAAGACTTCATTTTTGCAAAATGATCCCTTAATTTTTACTATTTTATTATTATATATATAACTAAAATTTTTGGCTATGATAAGAAATAAAAAAAGTTGAAATAGTATCACAAACAAATTTTTATGAATTTCTGACTAATTAATATAACTAAAAATATAAAATGCAACATTAACATATATTATAATATAATATACAAACACATATTCTGCAAATAAATAGCAAAATATAAATTAAAAATACATAATTATTTGTGACTATATTTTATATGTGTCATTTGTTTTTCTATTTATGTGACATGTAATAAAATTTTATAATTTTACTAATTTTATTGTTGAGTATATACTTAAAATTAATATATGTGGGTTAAATATATATATTTGAAAAGTATAAGTGAATTTTAGAAATTGTTGATAAAATATTATATCAAAATATTATTAAAATATTTATTTGAAGCAAGAAATGAAGAAAACTATTGGAGCAAACCCGTCCTTCATTTATAGAGAACTTCATTTTTAAAGAAAAAAATGAAGACAACTATTGAAAATGATCTTAATAAAGCAAACCTTCTGGCTCATCCAGAAGGTTATGGTTTGCCCATGTGTATGGAATGGATGCCAGAAGGTTATGGTTTGCCCATGTGTATGGAATGGATCCTTCCTTCTTTACCAACTACTTACCTTCATTCATTCTCCAATACTTCATTTACGTTTCCTCTTTCTTCTCTTCCTTCTATTTTTTTTTACTTAGCTCAAATTCTCACTACTTATTCCAATAATATCTCTTTTGTTGTACAATACATTCATATGATTTTATTGTTTTTTTAAAAATAATATTTGCCAAAGATAGGTGGTCCAGTGGTAGTGACCACTTTACAAATCTCCGAGTACCCGGGTTCAAGTCTTCCCAGACGCAAGACGAAGGAATAAAGGAGAATTTAGAATATAAGTTTTAGCTATGAATCCGACCTTGTCGATCCAATTATTGTAAGGTTGACAAAAAAAAACTTAAATTCCTATGCACTTCTATACTAGTTCTTCATAAAAAATTAGATATAATATTTTATAAAAATCCTCTAGATTCATTTCAGATTGACATTAAGTATTGGATTTTTTTTTTGGGTTGGGGGGGGAGCAAATGTACTAGATTATAGTCATGTAATATACTTATATTGTGAGAAGAAATGAGAAGTTTTATGTTTCCAATGTACCATATAGTATTTTCTTAAACCAAGTTAGGGGCAAACCATTGAACATTGTATTCTAATAGTATCAATGATCTAAACCTTGTTCTTAAACTAATTAATGACACACTTATATCTTACTGGATCAAGTCAAGTATAATCATTTGGAGAATCTTTCCAAGGTAACCGAACATTAAACTACATCCAAGATTTATAACTTCTAATAAATAAGCAACTGATCAAATATACTATATATATATATGTGTGTGTATAGATATTAAGAACAATACCGTTAAGATAAAAACAAATCAGGGCTACAATGGAGTATTGTTTAAAAAGGTACTTATTTATCTAGTAGATTAGTTGAGAGAAAGACCTACAAGTTTGCTTTTAAAGAACATAAAAGTTACATAAAGCTGTAGCATAAACTTACAGCAATATTAAAAAACTGTTACTTAGTAAATTAGTGCCTATAAGTCTAGATTAGTGTTGGTTGGCTTATAACATCTCAAAAGAAAACAAAAGCGAAGATACGAATTGAGACTTTTCTTGATACGATTCCAAATCCAATAAATTTTTACTACTATAGTATAAACAAATTAAAGGATAATTTTTTTTCCCTTTAAAAAACCAATGAAGCAAAAAAGATGAAAGAGTAGAAAACAAAAAACTTTTTTGACTGCAATAGTGATATGTACATATTACAATACTCACCTTTTACTTTTAATAAAATGGCATGTAAAAGCTTTTTTCTTCCACTATACTTGGACTAAATGGATATTAAGCTGCATTACAATGGTGTCTTATTCAGACCTAATCAACGGATCAGCTCAGGGTAAAGTGCTCCCAAGCCGGGGAATCCGCCAAGGAGATCCTCCTTTACCGTATATCTTCATATTTTGCAGCTAGGTTCTCTTAGGCTTATGTCTAAAAGCACAAAGAAAGCAAATACTTCTAGGAGTCAAGATAGCAAAGCATAGTCCAATTATAAATCACTTACTATTTGCAGATGATACAATAGTTTTCTGTAAAGTTGATGAAAAAGGTGCGAAGGACGCAAGCTTATTCTCAGTTTATATGAGAATGCATATGATCAAGAAATAAACAAGGCGAAATCATCGGTAACGTTTGCTGCACAAACACCAAATGCCATCAAAAGCAAAATTAAATCACTGCTTGGTATCACAAAAGAAGGAGGTAATGAAAATACCTCGATATCCTAGAAAAGTTCGGCAAGAAATATAAATATATTTTCAGCCAATTGGAAGACAAAATGCGCAGAAGAGCGAATCGCTGGTCTAACAAACACTTATCGCCTGTAGGAAAGTTGATCATGCTTAAGGCGGTTCTCACCTCTCTCCCACCTTCACAATGACTTGTTTCAAAATCCCACAGAGTTTATGCTCAAAAATCCAATCTATTTTCAGTAGGTTCTTGTGGGATGTTACTAATGGAAAAAAAAAGATATGTTGGGTTTCTCGGAAGAAATTGATGAAAGGAAAAAAGGAAGGGGGTCTCATTTTTTGAAACATCCAGACTTTCAACAATGCTCTAATTACAAAAAATACTTGGAGAATAATCTAAAAGCCGAATAGTTTACTGGCCATAATACTATAGGAAAGTACTCACCAAATGAAAGTTTCTTGGATAGCAAACATGTTGCAGGATCTTCCCATGGATGGAAAGGCTTGAGGATAGGAAAGGAACTGATAAAAAGCAACTGTAGTAAAGTATTGGCAACGACAAAGACACGAGCATATATGGCGAGGATTGGCTATCAACTTCATCTCAACGTAGACCAATATGACCAGCCACCTCTAAACAAGCTAACAGAACTGTCGCTGACCTCTTGGATCACGATACAGCCACCTGCAACATAGAAAAGATAAGAAGTATAGTACCTGATTGGGAAAGTAAAATTTTTAGCATCAAACCAAGCAAGATGAACAAAAAAGACTCTCTAATCTGGACACAAAACCAATCAGGTATCTTTTCCACAAGATCTGGATATTTTGTAGCTTTTAATTCCAAGGATCAAGATAATAGCTCACCAACAACAACAACATCAACTCTAAATTGGAACAAAGATATGTGGGAAGTCAAAACTAGCCCGAAGCTAAAGATTTTATAATGGAAAATGCCACAGAATGCTCTACATATTGGAAGCAATTTCGCAGCCAGGAACCTATGGAATCAAACAACATATCGAAGATGCGAAGATTTGGAAACAAACAAACACCTATTTCTTCCCTGCAAATACGCCAAAGAAGTATGGGAAAAGGTTCATATCAAAGAAGCTTGGATCCACAATATCAATTTAGACATTCACTCAGCCATACACAAAGACAGGAACCTTGAATGTTTACCTCCAAGTGGAATAGGTACAGGTCCGATCTTCTCGTGGATATGATGGGCTTTATGGAATGCCAGGATCAAGCTAGTATTCGAAAATCTGATAGTAAAGCCGGATGATACAACATCAAAAGGACAGAGAGAAGCAAGAGAATGGGTAAATGCTCAACCAACAGTAAATATCGAACCACCTACCCCCTGTTTTCAAATGGATCTAATCTCCCAACCACCGGAAGACCTTCATTAATGCTATTCTGATGCATCTTCGCTTGGTCATAAAAATGTTGCTGGTTTGGGATGGTGGATACAGTACCCTGAAGGGAAGTGATTGATTGAAGCGTCTTCATCAGCAACCTTCGTTAAAACCGCATTAATGGCATAAAGTTTGGCCCTTAGAGAGGCTATGAGTAAGGTGAAAGATCTCGGAATCTCGAAAGTAATCTTCAAATCCGATCCTCTCCAACTGAACAACGCGATTCAAAACCTGAATCAAATCAAAGTTTTTTACGGAATCCTCCAAGACATCTTTGAATTATTTTCGTTTTTTTCTTTATGTCATTTTGTTCACATAAAGATAGCAGACAATATCTCTACAGATAGTATTGCAAAACGGGTCACACTAGAAGCCCAGCTGTAATCCTTTTACTTTTTAATGAGAAGTTTAGTCAAAAAAAAAGCTTTTTCTTTTTGGCCTCAAGTTACAGCCACATTTTTTATTACCTGAACCTAGTAACCAAATTAGATAGATGCAGTGACGTGCTTAGCTACATGGAAGATTAGGACAATATGTCATATTATATTAATTTTATATTAATATTTTTCTTTAATAATTTTTATTTATTAATAAAAGCATGACATATTTCTAATGAAATATGATTTGAAACATTATAAATACTTTATAACACTTATTTTATAGTAAATTCAAGTATATAATAGAAATAATTTATTGTATTGTATATTAATATATAATGTTTAGTAATAACTAGAATTTTGAATGATATATACGTTTTTATATAAAGAATTTTTTAAAAAAATATTGTGAACTCTAGCTAAAATATAACCATTTATTTAAAAATGTAGCTTTTAAATTACACAATTTGTATAAATAGGTGGTTTTCAAATTTATTTTAACTAACTAAATTTAAAAAATAATGGAAAAATGTGGCCTTGAAATTGAGAAAAATAATGAAGGGCTTGGGTAAATGCTTTTTGTGTTGAATGGGAGGCACAACTTTGGATACATGTCTATTTAGCTGTTGTTTTGATATAGAATATTTCACCAATAACACGACTTGTTTTATAGTGTAAATGATTCGATTATTATATCTGATATTCGCACTTGACTTCGACGGCATAATATTAGAATGACGTAAACTGTGGGGTCATATTGATTACTGCATTTAAATTATACTGTTGAAAACAAATAACTATTATAAATATTGGTTGGAAAAGTAGTTCAAGTTGATTGGTAATATTACAGTGTAATTAAATAAAAATTATTGCAAATGTGATGTTTGAAAATACAAATGTTCATAACTTTACTTTTCAAATAACAAAATTAGTACTAGTAAAATAGTTGTTTTATATGATGTTTCAAAAGTTTGTTTGAACTGTTAAATTTTGTTTGAAAATGATAATGTAATTAGTAGCTAAATAAGTGTATTTATTTGTTAACTTAACTCAATTATAATAAATGAGCTAGTTGACTACACATCATTCACAAAAGTTAAATTTTTGAAAAGTCTCCTAGTACTGCAAATAACAAAATTGTTGATTTTATGTAACTAGAAAATTTGATTTGTGATTTACAGATCTAGAAATCAAGTTCATCTAGCTGAATAGACTCTACGAAGCCTTAATAAATCTAATTATACCAACCAAACCCATAATACTAAATATTTCACTTTTGAAATGCTTTTGCTTTGTTATCTTATGTGTATGCTGCCATTTATCTCGTATATCGGGTATTTCTTGTGTAGCAACAAACGTATCAATAATACAACTCTAAAATTATTATACATATATATTATAAATAGATGGATGTGTAATATGTGGTCTATGGAAAGTTTAAACCTATGCCCTCACTATTTATGTAGGGTATGCTTTTCAAGTCACGTCAATCATTTACAAACTTTAGCATCGGAATACAATTAATGTTTACGTAAATAAAGTTACCTAAACATATGAATCAGAGCTTCTGAAACATATTGAATAAAATGTAGGCATCATGAATATTCATGAAAACAATCTCAATCATATAAATTTACACCTTCAATTTTGGTTTAAAACAAACAATCCATCAAGGTGTTGTTTTAAGACAATACGAGAACCAAACTGTTGTCCTTTCTTAGTGATCTAAACAATGGGTCAGAATCACAAAAAGTCTAGTGTAAACTATCAATATTATCTCAAAATAAATTTATTATAAATGCTTACATGTTCTTCCAAAATCTTTCATTATCAATAACCAAAATTCTGTATTATGTTATTGGCAACAAATTAGTGGCTTTTACTTGAAGATTTATAAAGTAAATTAGATGAGCTGATCAAATACAAACACTAAAACTTTTATAGATTAATAACATGAGACTACATTAAATTACAAATTTTTTACTAATTTTTGCTAGTAATTATTAATTTATTAATATAACCAAAAACTATACTGTTAAATTATAGAAATTAGTAATAAATGAAATATTAATTTAAAGAAGTTTGACGGTTGTGAATTGTGATGTTTTGAATGTATCATGATCATCTTTTGAGATTACTTGGAAGCTGTCATAGATCAATTCAAGAGTATATTAATATAATTCAACTCTGTGTCTCTCTATATATGTAACTTTTCTTCCATCAAATCAATTAAAAAAGCTTATATATAGAATCTCATCATGCTCAGAAAATATATTCTCTTATATATTCTTGTTGTACAAATATGTTTGGTATGTCTGGTTATATTTTTTTGATATATATAATAAATATTCACATGCAAAAAAATTTACATTGATAGCATATTATGATAGCACAGTTTGCTATACTGTTATTGTAAATCAATTTTAATTTTGAGTTTCTATATAATAGCATTTAATAAATACTAAGATAAGTTTTATACTAGATACGAGAATAACATCACTTATTTTACCAAATATTTAATAAAATTTTCACTAATACTTTTTATTTTTCAGTTTTTCTCTTTTGCGACTAAACCTAACATTTTTTCCTCATAAATTTATCTATCAGAATTTTTGCGAATCTGCTCTCCTAACCTCACAAATCTCTGCCTCAAACCAAAAATTAGTCTCCCTACATCATCGACAGCCCTATTTCCGCTGTCATCCATCTACTTCGAGCTCCAATCAAAGGCAAGTTGATATTTGCCGTTCTCTATCAGTTGATTTCTTACTCTCGCTGGTTATATTCTATGATTTATTTGTTTGGCAACATATTCTAAGTTTTTGTGTGAATTCATGTAACTATTTCCTTGTCAATCAATTTTGTGAAAAGATTTGACTTTGCTATGCATCTTCGAGGCTCAATCGAATATTCTGTTTGTTGAAAAATTGTTAATATGAACCATTAGCTCTCTGAAACCTGCGATTCTGCTTGATTCAATAGTTTTAGAGAATTTTTTAACCCTACGAATGTATAAGATGATTCAATATTTATTGTGAGATTCTTTAGTTTTCTTTAGTTAAAAAAAAAATTCTATTTAATTGTAGTTCTCTAATTTATGCTTATGATTTTACTAATAATGTTATCACTTATTACGTTTTAAAGAAAAGATTCTGATTTGTAAAAAATTTTAGATTTTGAGGTTATGAAATTATTTCATTAGTTATTCTGAGATTCATTTGTAATTGCTTAGTTTATGAGATTTATACCCTTACATCTTCATTACAGATCTGATTTATACTTTATCTATTTAAGAATGAAATCTAATTTACATGTTTTACTCTATAAGCATATGTTAGTAAAGATTTCTTGAATGCTTATATCGTATACAATGCAGTTCTTAACCATACATGCATCTTTTGTTTGATTTTTTCTTCTGATATTTGTTAGTTTTCTGAAATCCATTAGAGTCACTATTGTCCTCTGAAATCTGATACAAGATACCTTGTACTAATTATGTAAATTTATTTTGCAAGTTTTGTTGATTGAAAGTAAGAATGTTGAAGTTTCAATTTACTCTAGTCACACATAGGCACAAAGGTTAGTAATATATCTCTTTGGTTATTACCATGATCTGTTATAATAGTATTTGCTTTGTGTGTTCGCTTCTGTTTTGTGTTGTAGTTTTTAGATTAGTTTTCAATAAGCTTACTAATATGGTATTGAATTGAGAATAATATGTCATTGTTTAAATTGCTTTTAAATAATTCTGTTTTTAATTATGTGATATGTTATGGTTTTGATTATCAAAGTCGATATTTGTCTATCTGTTTTGTAAATCATTTTAGCTAAAGAAAAAATATATTTAAGTGTAATTTTATTAGACAGTTGATGCTATGAGCTAAAGAAACTATTCAGTTTATGTTTCATTATGTTTTGAATATTTCATTACGTTTGGCATTATGTTTTGTTTTCATGTGTTTTTTGATTGGTATTACAAATGCTAATACGTGATTGCATTGAGACTGAGATTCCTTGATTATCTTGTTCATATCTTGATTGAGATTTGTTTGATGTTGAATGACTACTCTTTTGGTTATTGCATTTATCTATGTGTTTCAATTAAATCTTAACTATGATGTTCATATTTGAATGACTACATTGCTATTGAGATTGCTTTGGCTATGTTGTACATATCTGGTTTGATATTGCTTGAGACTAAATTATTATTTAAATGGTCTGATCTTAATTAAGGTAATAATGTATAATGGTCTACAAGGACTGAGTGCATCTTAACTTGTAAGAAATTTAATTATGTAGGATAGGTTTTATAAAGTGGTTTTTGATCCTAGATTTTCCCCTTTTAATTTATTTGCTGAAGAGTTGATCTTGAATATGAGAGAGGGCTTCTAGTTTTGTACGGTATGTGATCGCATTTGTGGGAGAGATAGAATGGTAATATGTCCTTGTATCGACTGTCGTAATATAGAATGTCATCTAGGGAGTGTAGTAGTTGATCATCTTGCAAGAAGGGGAATAAATGGTATCTCCATGGAGAATTGAAGTCATCTGTTCAAAGTGAAGGATTTTTAAATCAATTTACTGATGAGATATTTGGTTTATACCAAGCTGCTAAGTTGTTGGACCAAGACTTTGGAACGACAGCTGATGTGAATGAGATTGCAGAAGGTGAAGAGAAGAAAGAAGATGAGTTCCTAGCAAAGCATGCAGATGCTCGAACTCCATTATATCCAAGCTCCGTAAATCACAGCAAGCTATCAGCCATTGTGTCCTTATTTAGACTAAAAACACAAAATGGATGATCTGACAAGAGTTTCAATGATCTATTAGAGACATTGCCAACAATGTTTCCAGAAGATAATGTGCTTCATACATCATTGTATGATGTGAAGAAGTTTCTGAAATCATTTGATATGAGTTATTAAAAGATTCATGTTTGTGTTAATGACTATGTTCATAAAGAAGTATAAAAAAGCTTGACAACTATCCTAAAAGCAAGACTTCGAGATGGAAGACTAACATGCACACTGGTGAAGTTAAAAAAGATGTCCCACAGAACGTACTGAGATGTTTTCCAATAATTCCTCAACTGAAGAGGACGTACATGTCTGAGGAAATGGCAAAAGATTTAAGATGGCATTCTAGTAACAATAGTAATGTAAAGTTTCCTTTGTTTGCAGTTGGAGAAAGAAATGATGGATTCAGTTACATGGGATCATATGAATGCAAAGTTTCCTTTGTTTTCAGTTGTAGAAATAAATGTTAGGCTTCATCAGTCAACAGATGGATTTAATCCATTCAACATGAAAAATACCTATTACAATGGTTGGTTATCTTGTTAGTAAATTATAACTTGCCACCTGATTTATGCATGAAGAAGAAAAACATTATACTTACACTACAGATTCACGGACCACATCAGCCTGGTAATAGCATTGACGTTGACTTGCAGCCTCTGATAGAGGATCTCAATAATTTATGGATTAATGGAGAGTTGGCATATGATGCCGTGACAAACTCCACTTTTAATCTTAAGGCAATGTTGCTTTGGACAATTAGTGACTTTCCAACCTATAGTAATCTTGCAGGCTGCAAAGTAAAAGGTAAAATGAGATGTCCCTTATGTGGGAAAAATATTGATTACATGTGGTTAAAGCACAGTAGAAAACATGTGTACACATACCACAGAAAGGGCCCGCCACCAACACATAGTTTTAGGAGTAAGAAATCATGGTTTGAGAGAAAGGTTGAACAAGGTATGAAAGGATGAATATTAACTCGGCAAGAGATTTCTCAAAAACTAAAAAATTTCAAGAATGACATTGGAAATTTCAAATAGTCTGCTAGGAAAAGTAAAATATTTGAGTATAATGGGTTATGATCTGATTATGGATATTCATCAAGTGAATCAGAAGAAGATGAGGAAATAAAAGTAGACGAGGATGAGTTATCAAGAAGGAAGAAAAGATCAGTTTTCTTCAACCTACCTTATTGGGAGGTATGTTCTGTTAAAGGGGTAGTTCTTTGAAGTTTCAGATACAACTGAGCTATATATGAATTTCGTGTTTGCTTAATGCATTGCCTAGAAACTCCTGGTAAGGCATCAATTAGATGTGATGCATGTAGAAAGAAACGTGATTACAAATATTTTATCTATGTTGTTGCATTGTGGTAAACCGAATGATGGTCTTTAGCATAGTAAGGATCACTACAAAAAATAACATATTAATAGTAGTGGATGATAGTACGTTTTACTTAACTCTTATTATTGATACATTTGTAATTTCTGAATATGTATAATAGCACTAATTAAATGATATGGTAAAAAATTAAGTAAGTGGGAAAATATAATGATTTTTTCCACCACTACTTACTTAAAATTTTCATTATTTCTCATTTTCCCTCTTTTGTCGAAAACCCTTAATTCTATAAGACATAAAACAATTCCCTCTAAACGTCTCTGTAGCCCACAAATCAAAACTTCTGGCCAACAATTGAACTTGCAACCGGTGTTGTTCACCATATATCTCGTCGAAGACCACATACATGTTTGTCAGAGACCCTACTTTTGCAAATCGAAGGCATGTATTTCATACGCAGCCGATCCCTTTTGGTTCTGTATCTCGAGTTTTTCATAAATTTCCATTCATCTCTTCCTTAATTTTGGTTATTATATACTATGGATCTCGATTCTGATTCCAAAAAAAGATTGGTTTAGTTATGGCGGCATTTCTTACCTTGATTGCGTCATTGTTAAGCGTCTCTTTGTCGATGGTTACTCCTTATGAATTGTCGTCGGTTCCCCTGGTATAATTATTTGAATACAAAATTGAATTCATTATGTCTCCAGGCATACAAACTTTGGTAAATGCCATTGAACATAAGTCAACCACAATAAGCAAGTGTTGAATCATATATTCTTTATATTAACTGAAATTTGTCATCTCCTTGAAAATTCTTCCATTAATTTCTTCTAACTATGATCTTGTTTTCCGTCAACCAGTCCTACTTACAATATCATCGTCACTAAAAAGAGCATTGGAGAAAACACAAGGGATCTTGAATTTGATGCTGTTTTGACTCTGGAACATTCTTTATTTATCTGACTGATGCAGCTTACACCCATATTTTAGAAAGTGTAAGTCATTGTCTATATTGTACATAACCTTGATTTGTAGTACATGCTTGATTAATCCAATATGGTTTGCAGTATAACTCTTTAGCTCTGAATAAATGTTATCAAATAACTAATGATTCTGATTTGCCTTTTGAGTATTGTTATCTACTAAGGTTGCCTCTCTACTCTGGTCATCATCACTCTTGTTCTCTCTAGAACCTTACTAACTAAATTTTGGATCTTTCTATTTGTAGTTTAAACAAAGACACTAATGTCTACTGTTTAGCCGTATCTTAACTTCTTCTCTCCTTGTAATGATTTCAGGACACTGATGTCTACTGTTTAGCCATCATGAAGATCAAAGACATTAGATCATCGGATGTAAGTATCAGATTGGAAAGCTCAATATGAAAATGTTCTTACTTTACTTATGAAGCAAGATATTTATCAGTTTTCTTCCTCGTTACAATATGCAGAGGACTTCATCATTGGCTATTGCGTCGTATTTGATCATGAAAAACTTGTTCTTGGCTGCAAATAATATGATTGTGAGTTTTTTACCCTGAGTGATGTAGGTTGCTTTCACCTTCGATTGTTCATATTTACAAAGATGTGGATTGCTTTCACCTTTGACTGTTCTGTGTTTAAAAC
The DNA here is from genome assembly GCA_900406435.1 of Lepidium aucheri. Classification (NCBI taxonomy): domain Eukaryota; kingdom Viridiplantae; phylum Streptophyta; class Magnoliopsida; order Brassicales; family Brassicaceae; genus Lepidium; species Lepidium aucheri. Next base: position 30,225 of record OVBA01001546.1, on the reverse strand, counting down.
ATTTAAGTGACTATCATATACGATTGGTCCTAAATTGAACATTTTATATATCTATGACTTGATTAAACACCTGGTAAGGAGAAAGGAAGGTACTATTGGCATGGTAGAGACAATATAACAGCTTGGAAGCTAAACCCTCATGTACTTTTCTTCAACTTTATTTGGTTAACCATTTTATTGTGCTGCTTATATAACTGATACTTTTATCAGTAGACTTCAAAGGTATTTAATGTCTTAACTTCTACAAATTCATGCAGTCTCTTTCATCTGGTTTGGATGATTATCCTCGGGCTTCACATCCAACTAAAGACAAAAGGCATATTGACCATATGGAAGCTTTGCAAGCGGTGAAAGACAAGGAATATGGTGTGAAAGTGCATGGAGCTCAGACGCAGGTTTATTATTTAATCTCTTTGTCTGTCTTGTCTTTCCCAAATCCTAGTAGTTCAGCCATTGTTAATTGAGTATTGATTGATCTTTTGTTTTGCTTGCAGCTAAAACAAAGAGACAGATGCTTTAGTGACACTGAAGGATTACTTATCTAATTTTCAGGTATTCATCCCCGAAACCCCATAACAACGCTTTAGAGGCAAGAGCTGAGTTTGATCGTGTTTTTTCTCTTCTTTTCAGTCCTTATATGTCTTTCTTATACTCAGGTTTGGTTGTTTGCTTCATGCTGGTAGTTGTACGATTCTAAGATTGGTTACAGTGTTGTTATAAGGAGAGAGCTCAAAACGATAGAACGCCTCTACTTGAAAAAAAAGATTAGAATGATTCTTCTGAAGACTATGATGCTGATTTGTGAGTATATGGTAATTGGAGGTGAAGCAAGTAGACTATGACACTAGTTGTAATCATGTCAAACTGAGTTATTACCATTTAACATTTGCAGCTTGTCTGACCATTATTAATTGAATGTGTAGGTCGAAGTCGAACGAGTACCCAAGGACATCTCTCATCCATAAATTTGATCTATGGAGGCAAGCTTGTAAAGAATCAATTGAGAACTCCAAAGATGATATTTACTTACATTAACTAGTTATAATTAGTTTAAAACTTGTGATATTGGGTTTGAACTTATGTTCTGAATGATTTGTTGAATGAATATGTAAATTGTGTTACTTAATTCAAGTTTATATTATGAAAAATATGAATCTATAATATTACAATAGAGAGCTTTCTTAAAAAACATATAACAACAATAAGAAATGCTATAATAAAATATATTAAAATAATATAAAATTGATATTGTAGAATGACCTACGATAACACGCAATATGAATTAGCATCACTAATTTACTAAATTTGGAGGTGTTATAACACGATAAAAAAGCATTCACATATTGCTATAATATCTTAACTTATCTTAGCATATATAAAATGCTATCATATAGGCAGTACCTACCATAGCTGTCAATGACATAGCATTAGTGAATTCGCTATTATACATGTATGATACCATACTATCCGGGCTAACAATGAAAATTTTTCTTGTAGTGGATATAGAGTAACTAGGTATAAGGAATGATTTAGATCCTAAAACACAAGGGAAAAGAATATATTTACCCGTCATACCTTGGTCTTTATGAAAGACAGAGAATTTTTTTTTGTAGGAGGTTATTTGACTTCAAAGATCCAGATGGATATTATTCAAACATATCCAAAGAAGTATCAGTAGAGGATTGCAAGGTATCAAAGTCACAGGTGCAAGGTCTCCTGTCAAGAAACTAATTTCACAATCTCCTACTCGAAGGTCTCCAATATTTTTTTATTCTACTTATGATTAATATCTAATATTGCTTATGGTTAAGTTTCTATCTATATTAATTCTTTTATATTTGTGAATATGGCACCGAGTTGTGGTTATCAAAGAAAAATAGAAGTGGAAGTTGTTGTATATTTGTGAGAATAAGCAGGTTGTTGTTGAAGGACATGTACATTCAATGTATCCAGATCAGAAGGTACATTTTATTCGATTAGGGTCTAATGCAGCTAGAGTTTGGTTGGACGTAGTGAAGGTAGATGATGCAGCAGTTTGGAAGCTATCAGATAAAATAGAGTATATGAAAAATACAATTGGTTTGGCCAATTGATAAATTGGTGGTTTTTTGAAGTACAAGACATGGGGTAATTGTTGTGTTAATTGTCCTTTAAAGAATTTCACATTTAAAAATTGTTTTGCAAATCCAAAATGTTTACACGTTTTGGTTTTTGCATGGAATGAAGAAACTTTGGTTCAGCTTAGCTAGTTTGAACTACTAGATAAAGCGAACTTATCTATAACTAATGCCTATTAGATTTGGTCTTTTGTTAGATAGGCTATTTGTGTCAGAAAATTTAACATTTTTGATAGTATTTTGGATTGCGACTTATCTCTTGTACGGCTGAAACCAATATTACTTTGGACTTATGATTATTTCATGTAGTATCAGATAATTACACTAAATAGGTCCACAATATAATAGTACTATGTAGGATACAATACAACAAAAAAATGTTATCATTTATAATAATAGCATTGGAAATTAGTCACCGAACAATTTTTCATAGCAAAATACAAAACTATAATGAATTATGTTACGATATTATAGCTATGCTATTGTAATAAATACTATCATATCACCCAAATTGAAATTTTGTAATATTTGTAATTAAAAAATATAGCTATTATAATGTATAAAACCATATAAATATTGCTATGGTATATGACATAACATAACACCTATAAAACATGTTATCATTTTTATCAAACCTAATATAGCTGGCGCATAAATATCATTAGTATAACATGTACAGTAGCATATTTTCCACGCTAATAATAAAGATTTTCCTTGTAGTGATTATGTTATTTGAATCATCAATTAAATTGATAGATAAATATAGTGCTAGCTAGGCTACACTGCTCTACATTGAAACCATATATGATTATGCATGACTTGTTGGCAATCAATGATGACTCTCAAACTAATGAGAAATTTTCAGAGGCTATAAGAATTTACAAAGTAAATTTGAAATCTCTCTCTTTATCTGTTGTTTTGTATGATTTTTGTGTGATCTGATCTCAACCTCGTGCTCCAACATTAGCCACTTCATTTTCTCACCATCGAGGTATCTCATCGCGCGGACACCACACCCTCCTCATGGGAAAGAAAATAACCAAAAGAAGCATAAGTCTCCTACTTCTCAATATGTAAAAGCTTTCGATGCCTTGTCGCTGATGGCAGTAATCTCTACCACCTCCACTATGCAACCACTGTCTCCGGCCTCTCCCTCTGAGAGTCCACCTGTAAATTCTAGCTCTTTGGTAGATCGAATTGCTCCATCGGAATCCTATGCTACAGTGATTTTTAACCCTAACTCAGTGGAAAAATCCCCTATTTCTCCTCTGAATCTTGATCTTCATGTGGTCTCAACTTCTACCATTGAGCCTCAACCTCCCACACATGATCAAATTCCTTCGTCACAGACCTCTATTGTCTTCAGTACATCAAAGCAAATGAAAAACCAGGAACTTTGTTTCTTCTAGAATCATGTGCTCCATGTGTAACTATCCTAGATTCAGTTATTTAGAAGAACAAAAAATATTGGGTATGCTTTATCTTGGGACAATTCTACTCTTATCCTCCAAAGCATGGTGATTTCCATGCCATTGGTAATGGATCTTTGGGAAAAGATAAGGATATTACGGTATCAAAGTTGGAGGATAATGCTTTCTCGTTCCATATCCTAATGCTACAATTCAAGCTCGAGTCCTACAACAAGGTCTCTTGGAATTTGATGGTAGAGTGGTGTATGTTAACTAATGGGAACCTGGTCCCCAGCCAATTAAGCCTGAACTCACTTGAGTCCCAGCTTGGCTTGAATTCAGAAATGTGCCTCATCAATTCTTCTATGAGGATGATATGGCTCGCATGGATGGAATGGTCGATGGTCTCATCAGATGCCACCCAACCACTCTAAAAAAGCTTAATATTATAGTTGCATGTGTGTTGACTTTTTGACTCTCGCAAACCCCTATAAGAAGAGGTTTTTGTTCGTTTCCAAAATAAGAAAGTCAACTCTGTATAGGTTTCCAGTCCATTTATACCGCAATTTTGCTCACATTGCAAGCAGGTGGACCACTTAGTCAAAAACTGCTCCTCTGCACCCCAGACATGCTTTGGTTGCCACTCGAAAGCTCATAATCCTGAACATTTCCCTCTGGTTAAAAGAAAAGAAAAACTTCAGATGTCGAAGCAGTGGTTCCGGTGGAAGATGCAATTGCTTTAGTCCCGATTCCAGCAAATGTGACTCTCTCCAATCCTCTGATTGTTCCTCAAACTATTGATGCAGTCTCTCAGGTGACACTTCTTGCTTCCTCTGTTGTTCCACATGCTATGGAAATTGTGGCTCCTTTAAAAGCCACTATCACTTCTCTTATAAATCCTTTACTTTCAACCTCTTCTCTCCTGTGCAAGACGATTGAAGTCTCTGATTGTGGTTTACAGAGTGTGGATATTAACCTCCAGTCAAGTCCTCCTCATCGTACTACAATTTCTGTTATCCATGCAGTATTGACTCCTATGCTCCCATATCCTCCTCATGTAGTAGTTGCAGCCTCTCTTGTGATTCCTGATCCTCCTCCTGAGGTGGTTATTAACATTGCAGCTCTATCTTCACTTGCTGCAATGCTTTTGGATCCTGATCTGGAAGATCATTTACTCTCGTCCGCAGTAAAAGGCAACTCTAGAGCAAAGCTAGTCGTGGGCATGGCTCTATCAACTATCGTTAATTATGGTACAAGACCCCTTTTCTTTAAATGTTCACAGCTTTAACGACAGAATTCACCGCAAGAGTTTCTTCTCGTGGTTTAGAATAAACAGCCCCCCCCTTTTGGTAGCATGATTGAAACGCATGTCCAAGAGCATAAGGCTCCTTTTTTGTCAGGCCGGCTCTACCTAATTGGTATTTTGAGAGTAACTATGCTTTTTCTCCCCTAGGTAAAATATGGGTTGTTTACGCTCCTTCTAGCTATCTTTTGTTTGATCAAAGTCCCTAGATAGGCAGAGGAAACTGCTTTCTCTTTTGTGTACGCAGCTAACACTGAATTGGAAAGGAGACTCTTGTAGGATGAACTTGTTTCAACTTCAACCAACTCGACTCTTGCTGGAAAATGGTGATTGTAATTGGCGATTTCAATCAATCTCTTAACCCTTGTGACCACTCTAATATTGCTTCAGTTCCTATGGTTATGCGAGACTCTACAAAATGTCTTAATGAAGCTTGCTTATCTGATCTAACTTATAGAGGCAACCATTACACATGGTAGAACAATAGTGACTCCCGTCGAGTCCCTAAGAAGATTGACAGAGTTCTTGTAAATAAGCATTGGAAGGATGCTCTTATGCTTACTTTGGTAATCCAACTTGTTATAATCATTCACCCATGTCGGTTGTGGCTAATCCTTATTTGTTTAGGTCAAAGAAGCTTTTCAAGTTCTTCTCCATGTTCCTGAAAAAATTGGAGTTTCTCCTTCTTATAGCTTCTTTTTGGTTTTCTTGCAATATCTTTGGTACATCGATGCTTGTTATATCTAAAAAACTGAAACTTGCCAAGCAGGTGATTAGGGAGTTTGTCAAGGCGAGTTTTGAGCTATTGAGCTTGTAACAAGAGAAGCTTTTCAGGTACTTGAGAGTACACAATGCTCAGTTCTCTCACACCCATATGCAGCTAATGTTCAGGCTGTAAAGGAATGCTTACACTAAATGGTTAAATCTATCCTTGACTGAAGAATGTTCCCATAAGCAAAAGTCTTGGGTCTTAAGGCTCAAAGAAGGGGACCATAACACATCCTACTTCCATCGTGCAACATCTATTTGTAGGTCATCCAATATCCATTTTTTGTATGATACTGATGTTGTCTTAATAAAATCTCCAATACAAATCTAGGCTCACTATGTGAGCTTCTTTCGCAACTTCATTGGCCTTCCTTAAAGTATTGAATGGCTGTGTTCTATCTTGGATCTCTTAGAGACCATGCAATACTTTTGTCCTAAAAATCTTGCAACCACTCTGTCTGCTCTTTTCTCGGATCAGAATATAAAGACTACTCATTTTTCTCTTCCTAGAAATAAAGCCCCAAGTCCTGATGGCTACCTAGCAGACTTCCTCGTAGGTTGGTGGGAAATTTTTAGATATGATCTTACTATTGCTGTTGCGGAATTTTTCCACTCTGGCAGGTTGGTACGACAATGAAACTCCACGATTATTGCCTTGGTTCTAAAATTAGTAAATACGGGCTAAGTTACTGATTTCTGCCCCATCTAATGTTGTAACTCGGTTTACAAAATTATCTCCTCGCTTCTTGTGGGTAGATTGAAGAAAATTCTTCCGGATATTATTTTATAATCTCAATAAGCATTTATATCTGGTAGATTACTGGTAGAGAATGTATTGTTGGCAACAGAACTCACTCACGGGTACAATGTCTCCTCCATTTCCCCAAGGACTATGCTTCAAGTGGATTTTTGTAAGGCATTTGATACTCTTAGATGAGATTTATTCATCACTACACTAAGGGCTCTCCGCCTTCGAGACTAGTTTATTACTTGGATCTGGGAATGTTTCTCATCCACATCATTCTCTATTTCTGTAAATCGATCTTTGTGTGGTCATTTTCCAGCTCACAGGGGAGTTCGTCAGGGTGACATATCTCACCATATATATTCATTATTGCCATGGAAGTTTTGGCTAAGATGTTAGATGCTAAATACCAAACAGGATCATAGGTTACCATCCTAACGCAAGCAGGCCCTCCATATCTCATATTGCTTTTGAAGATGACATTGTCATCTTCTATGATGAGGCTCTTCTTCTCTTAAAGAAATTGCTGACACCTTGGATACATTCTCAGAGTGGTCTGGCTTGCAAGTTAACAACCAGAAAAGTCATATATTTCTGTTGATCTATCCAAACCCGACACAGCTGCTCTTCAATTATTTGGATTTCAAGATGCTTCCTTCCCAATGAAATATCTAGGTCTACCTCTCATGTATAAATGGTTAAGAACGACATATTACTCACCTCTATAGGACAAAATCATAGTGAGATTTAACGATTGGAACAATAAAGTCCTCTTCTTCTCTAGGAGACTACAATTGATAACTACTACTATTTAAATTCGGGACAGCTATTCAAAATCTTAGTAAAAGACTGGATTTGGTACTGTCAATTTTGGTTCTCAGCGTTCCTTATTCCCAAGGCTTGTATCAAAAAATTTCTCTATGGTAAATTTCTATAAAGTGAGTGCATTCATAAGTGGTAGTCTGCAAAGGTTTATTGGAAGGCATTATATCTACCAAAGTCAGAGGGAGGCTTAATTATACGTGATTTTTGTCTTTAGAACAAAATCTTGGGCCTTAAACTTATATGGTTATTGTTCTCGATTTGGAGGCTCATTATGGGTTCTCTGGAACACAACAAATAAACTTTCACAAGAAAGATATTAGAATGTTCAAGCCAGGGCAAATGATTCGTGGATTTGGCGAATTCTTTTTGGTTTCAGACCACTTATTCAACCTCATATCCGATGTGAGCTTGGAAATGGGATGACAACCAGTTTTTGGTTTGATAACTAGCCACATCTTGGTTCTTTCTATGGTATCGTTGGGGAAAGTGGTCCTCTGCACTTTGACGTTCCCATAAATGTATTTGTTCGAGATGCAACCATAGATTCAGAATTGAATTTGCGGTTTGCAAGATCAAAGTTTGCTATTGAGATTCACGCTCATCTCACCACAATAGCATCACCTTCTTCACCTCTCCTAGATCGCTTTGAGGTGAAAATTAATGGCAGATGCTCCACTAAGTTTGTTGCTTCACAACTGTTGGAGTCTCACAGGATAAAACTCATACAAAAGCTTTGGCTGACACCATTTGGTTCACGGGACATGTTCGCAAACATGCATTTACCATGTGGTATACAAATCTTGATAGATTCCACTTGCGCATCCGTTAACTTCTTGGGAATAAATGTCCCAACACAATGTTGCTTATGCAACCAATTTACAGAAACCTTAGACCACGTCTTCTTGTTGAGATGTGAAGTTAGCGATGACACTTGGTTCAAGGTACTAACTCACTTAGGCTCACACACCTTCTCTTTTCATACATAGGAATCGCTTATCTAATGGTCAAGCTACTCAACCTCTAGCACCCCAATCTTGATTAAAAGGCTCTTGTCTCAAGTTGTGGTGTATCTCATTTGGCGAAAGAGGAATAGAAGGATATTCACTCAACAGTCTTTAACTACTGATCTAATTTTTTATTCTTTAGATCGGTTAATCAGGGACATTCTTTTGTCAAGCCAAGAATGAAATATTTACAGCCCCTCATGTCTGTTTAGTTAGCTAATTCATAAACTAGCTTCTTTTTGTATCTCCTCAAAAAAAAATTTTTAGCTTGGGAATTGAGTTGTTTGCTGTACAGGTAAACCTTCATTATCAATTAAATTCACATTCTTATCAAAAACACATGTTAAATGCCTATCGTGGAATCTATAACAGTTAACACACCTTGTACATATATATACGTGAGATGAAGAACAATCTAAAAACATAGGATCAACAATAATGGCGACCTATGATGATTGTAGAATCATGACATCAATACAATTTGCACCAAAATGATTTTTACAACGCTTCTTTGTGTTATATACTGAGTTAGAAATTTATTTGGATTCATATAGCTCACAAGCACCAAAAATCAATAATTGAAGTGAATATTCTTTAGCGTTTAGGGTTTTTTCCAATCATGTGAATAATGAGCATAAACTCTAGAACACCCAAAAACAATAACCATTAAATCTAGTTTATCCTTACAACTCGAGGTCAATAATTTAGCTGATAGCACTCCAAATTCATTTCTGAGAGGTCACAAGTTCGAATGACAACGGGAAGGGTTAAAGATAATGAATTTTTGTCTACAATTTTTGTTTGCAAAAACTTTTAAAAAAAAAGTATCTTTGAAAGACAGTTTGGGAAGGACTAACCTAAACACATGTAATGCTGAGAGATATCCAATTTCCCTTTAAGAAGCACTATTGCATTACACAAAGTTATCCATGGTCTAAATGATAACAGCTAAGTCTAGCTGAATGTGGCTAAATATGGAATCTAGCTGAATTTTTATTTCAGTTTTTCAGTAAAATCTGCCTGAATAAGTTAAACCAAATGGTAAGAGAGGAATCTGACTGAATTTTATGGAATTTAAAATATTAGTTTAATAAGAAAAGTAATTTAAATAAGTAATCTATAAAACCGAAGTAAACCTAATCTGAAATGAAATGTATCAAACCAAACTGTAATTGACTCAATAGTCGAGTAGAACCTAAATTCATATACGTGAAAAACCAAATTTGTGCTTGATCATACCGAGAATGTATGAAGTATCCAAAATATATGAAATACGATTACATACCTAAATATTATTTTTATTAAAAATTTAATATTAAAATATTCAAAAATATAATTATAAATTGGAACTAAATTATAATTATTATTATATTATTACTCATTTTGAACAAAATAACATAAAACCAAAATATTTAAATCGTTACTTAAATTTTGAAAGTTTTTAGACAAATTTTACTAAATCTTAATTTGTTTTGATATTAGAAAAAATACATAAATTTGATCAAAAGTGAATAGTTCACATAATTTTTGGATCTTTGACAGCCACTATAATCAAACCATACCTGATCTTTACTGAACCGTATGCGATCTAAAAAATATATTTGAATATGTGTTAAGTGACTAAAATCAAAAACCTAAAAACTTGAAAAACGTGATTAGAATCTGCATGGATCTTGAATGTGTATATTTAATGACAAATTCATGATTTACTTTGTTATATATAATTAACTATATTTTTATATAAATATTAAATAAAATTTTAAATAATAAAAAATGTTGTGGAATTGTGGAATTGTTGTATGTGCGAATGGTAATAGCTGAATTGTGTAATCCATTTAAATCCAACTAAATTCCTGAATTTTTTCCATCAAAATTATGAATTAATAAAGAAAAGAGTAAAGGTCCTAAGCAAAACTGGGCACAAAAAGCCTTGAAGGCCAAAAACAAAGTCATCATAATGACCAAAATCAAGAAATTGAGGGAGCAATATCCAAATTGACAAAGGATTGTAACCAAGAATGACAACCCGTTGACAGATATGAATGCCATGTTCCCTATATCGTGACACTTCTGGCCAACTTCCTAGTTGCTTTCGAAGAGGGAAAAGCCATAGAAATTTTGTAGTTACAGAATCTTAAATATCAACTAGGAAATGGACTTGATATAAGTCATATGTCGTAGCCAAAGTCCCGTTGATTAAGAGGTTCGAAAACCGCCTGTTGCTCTGTAATTATCTCCACATTATCAATTTCGAGGTCAAGGAGAGTCTTCAAAGTCCAGGTTAAACATTCAAACTCTGTAGTAGCTCTGTTGAGACTCTGTAGAAACGCATCAAGAGCATGACATAAAACATGACGGTCATGATAACGTAGAATCAAGCCCACACAAAATTAAAGTAGTATTATTGATCCACGAGGAAGCAATATTACACTTCACAAAACCACGAAGAGGTTTCACCCATTTAACTCTCGGAGTGATAGAAGGAGGTTAAAGATCCTTCAGGTGAGTCTTATCATTAGCGTGTCGCCACTCCTCCGTATCTCCAAGAGCTGTAGCTATTAGTATATCAGTGTTAGAGAGCTAGCCAGAGAAAAATGTTGCATTTCTCTGCTTCCATATACCCTACAACAACCAAGGGAGTGCATCCCGAATGCCGTTGGTAGCGATCTAGACCTTATCACATCAATAAATTGATCAAGATAGTTAACAATAGATTTTCCACTCCCCGTGGGAGAATTGGGTAATTGATTGTACGACATACATTGGCAGCAATGTCATACTTGAAAAGAACATGACTAATTGTCTCGTTTTCCTTCTTCCAGATTGTGCACAAAGGATTCAATGAGATCCCTCTAAATTGTAATCTATCTGCCACTGCAATTGTACCAGAAGCTACATGCCACATGGAAATTTGTATTTTAGGCATTGTTTTGAATTTCCACAGACGTTGTTTGATCCTATTCGTACGTGCTAATCCCGAATTCACCTACACATCATTCTGTTTCAGATTTGTGAGAAGAAGACTTGCACTTTTAACATTATACTTTTCATCTCAAGAGAAAGGCCAGATCACTCATAAGGTAAAGATTCACTTGGAGAGAACCTCCTTCATTCTGTGATTTACATAGATTATGTCAATTTATCCAATGAATCGCATTATTATCATCATATTTATTCCACTAGAAACTTGATAAGGCACTTGTAAGTTTCTGACATTGAAACTTGGTTAACTTGAAACTGGACATTGCATAGATAGGAAGTGCAAATCCAACCGACTTAGTGAAAGTTTCTTTCCCACCAAGAGATAACATTTTAGTATGCCAGCCATTCACTAAAGACTTGAATCTCTCCATAATACCCATAAATAATCCCAATACACGTCGTATCATGGGATCTATTTTTTCTCCAAAGGTTATTGCCAATTTTTCAAAATTAATCATTTGACCTAATGTTGACTTATATAATTTTAAACACCGCAGCAGGTTCGAACCTTCTTTAAAATTTGCATGACACATAAACAAATTGTCATCTGCAAACAAAAGATGCTGAACCGAGAGGCTTAGTTTCGTCGGTTGAATCTTTGAAAGAGTGCCAGCAACTTCCGATCTCTTTATAACATGCACCAAAACTTCAGCACACAAAATAAAGATGAATGGGGAAAAAGGATTCCCTTGACCGATACTTCTCTAAGATTTGATAAAACCAAACCATTTACCATTCATCAAGACAGTATAAGTTACTGTTCAGATATATTCCATCATCCAACCGATCCAAATCTTATCAAAACCCAGCTTAAAGAAAAGCTCCTCAAGGAATTGCTCAATTATGTTACCATTTGGACATGCACCCAATAAAATACATATAGCTTTTGTATTTTAAATCCGTATATTCTTCTTATATTTACGGTATCAAAGCCTTACGAGATAAAACCTCAAAAGACTATGATTCTTCCTTCAGTTAATTATTTATTTAGACTTACGGTAATCACGTCTATAAACGTCTATGAACGTCCTAGTCTTAGTCAATGCATAACTCACTTTAATCTTAATTTCGTCATATGAATTAATTCAGATTTAAAGAAATAATTTTTAATATATATTTTTGTTGGTTAACAATATAGTGTCATTTAGTTATCAATCTCAAAAAGGCCATCAAGAAAATATTCTTTCTTTGTGCATATAGTTTTACTTTAAATTAAATTTTATTATTCTTTTATAATCCTTTGAAGTGGTGTTTTTGAGTGTATGTGAGCTATTCTAAAAAGATGAGAGACATTCTTTACGATCCGGTGGGTTACTTTGTAGACTTATAATTCTTATAAAAAGGTTAATCGATCGAGATTATATGCTTCATCGGGATTAGAGAAGAAAGAGAGTGTAATGATGATTAATATCTTTTTCTTTTCCATGCAAAAGTAGAAAAACATTTACATTTGAGAAAAAGGCAAAGAAAAATAATTAGCATCACTTTTTTTATTTTTAATCTTTTCGATTTAACTTTCTTTATTTTACTTTATTTTTTCCTTCTCCTTTAATACTTTAATAATCACTCATCTATCCTTTACATCCGATGAACATCAAAAAGCTCTTTTAATTTCAAATTACTAACATTTTTTTTCTTAATCCCCTCATTTCATATTTATATCTTCTCATACCTAGGCATTGATTGTTTACGTATTTGCAGGGTGATATTAGGAAGGAGAGAAAAAAAAATACATTTCATTCACCAATCAATGAGAAAAGTAACATAAATGCGTTTTTATAAATAAAAAACAAAAAAAATGCAAACTTTGTTTTTCATGAAGCCAAAGAATTATGCAAATCTAAGCAAATAGTAGCGGTTTCTATACAAATTCTGGTAGTACTTACTATTACTATGTATTATGTTTTATTTATATATTAAAAAGTTGGTTGAGAAAGAAAATGTACTTTCGTATATTTGAAATCAACTAAGGGTTGTAGGTGACATTTAGTCTAGTGGCAGACAGTAAGTCTACTAAAAGCAGGTGCACTTGTTTGGGGATCGATTTCTTCTGTCTGCATTATGCAGGAACTTGGCTAATGGACCAGCCAGTTATGACCCAATGTTGACAAAAAAAAATTCATGTAACGGTTTAGAAAATATAAAATAGTTCTCTCGATGGCAATTTCCGGTGCGATAGTTGAAGTCTCCGATGGGTATGTTTGATCACTTGGTTGTCATTACATCTAGGAGTCTCAATGGTTTCTGTGGTTTCAATAGATTAAATCTCTCTAAGTTTTGATCCTCTGTGGAAATAAGGTGAGATTTTGAATCTCATCTACTATGTTATGTTGATTTGTGGCTCAATCAAGCTCTGATGATGGGTTTTGCTGGGTTTCTTTCGAGTTGTGATGGCTTTGTTTAGTTAGTGATTTCTATCGGGGTGATAGTGACGATTGATTTTGAGGGGCTTGTGATCTGGGATTCCTTGTTTTCATGACAATTCCTCCTCAGGTCTTTGGGTTTTGATTCTATATTCGGGATTCCTTGTTTTTGTGATAATTACTTTCAATCCAATATTGATCTCGCTTGGAAATTATCCTAAGTCTTCATTGGTTTTTGTCTGAAATAAGGTTCGAGAGCTCCAAGCCTGCAATGCTTTCTTTTCTTCTAGCTATGGTGGTGAATGTTAATGGGTTGATAGTGTTGGGTATGGTTGATTGGGATTCTCAGTATTCTCCATTTATCTATCTTATTAGTTGTTTGGGTTTTAGCTCTTCATTAGTCTTGTGGGTCAGTATTGAAAGTATTTTAGCGATTTGGTTTTGATTGTACGCACAATTTTGGGATCGAGAGTCTATGTGGTATTTTCAATTTTCTTGTCAAGAAACGAAGTGACTGGTTTTAAGGCTTTTAGTTGAGAAAATGAGTTTAATTTTTCAGCTTCTACTTCTGTTCCTATTCTTGTGAAAACCACATGTTTTAGAATTTTTTTGAATTTTGAATGGTTTTGTGGGGCTTAGGGTTTGATTACCGTGTATTTAGAAGGCTTGTAGAGACTCAGTTCGCATAGAATTTATGTTTAAGTCTTAGTATCCTTTGCTTAGCTCTCTTATCCTTGCATCTTCATCTTTGATTTTCTCCTGTTTATCTCTGTCTTTGGGTTTTGATGGCTCAATTAGCTTTGTCTCTCAAGCTTTCTGTGGATAAGAGATCCCCAATCAAAGTCTCATACTTTGATAATTCTGAAATTATTAAGAGTTATGAGCAATCTCTGATCGGTCGCTGCTTTAATCCTGCTAAGCAAGATGTTTCTCATTTGCTCATCATGATGCCTAAGTTATGGAAAATCGAGAAGAGTGTTAATGGGTTAGATTTGGGTTTTAGAAAATTCCAATTCGACTTTGACAGAGAGAAGGATCTTCTGACTGTCCTCTAATATTGCCCGTTCCACTTTGACGATTAATGACTCTAGCTAGATGGAAACCTGTTTTGGATGTACACTTCCCTTCTGCAATCACATTCTGGATTCGCATTTTGGGTCTTCCAGGTCAATATCGAGCTTTAGTGATATTTCAAGCGATTGGAGAAGCTCTTGGTCAGGTACATAATATATATATATATATATATGGATTTTTGTAGGGTGAGGGTGGAAATTAATGGATTAAAGCCGCTGGTTTTTGATAGAGCTGTGAAGTTTAGTCCAAATGTTCACGTCCTAATTGGCATGGGATATGGTAGATTGCTTGGTTATTATGGTGTTTGTTTTAGCCTTTGTAATGATTCATCTCGATGCCCTCTAGTGGAGAAGAAAGATGAGTCTAGAGGAGTGTGCGATGAGATTAGTTCAGGTTTAGGGAATAATCGATAATTTAAAAGAGCTTTGGCTGGTCCTAGTGGAGCTGGTGGTGAGCTGCCAAGATCGTTGGATTTGAATGATGTCCGTGATAAGGGAGTTAGTGATAACAAAACTGGAGATCCTCCTCAATAATTGCCTCCGATGATGGGATCTCGTGGTGTAGATTTGGCGGGTCCATTGGAGTCATCTTCTAAAACACCACAAACTCATCAGAAACTTTATCCGGTATTGGAGAACATTGATGTTGCTAAGGGTGATGATCAGATTATGCATGATTCTGTTCCAGGTTTAGGTTCTGCAAAAAATGGGGAAATGTTTGGTGATGATGATTCTTAGGGTACATAGTGGAAGTCTGGCTCAGACTTTGTCTTCGAAAAAGAAGAGGGTGAAGTGGATATTGCTGAGAAAGTTGCTGAAGAGTTCTCAAAGGTGAAGGTTCTACGCGTGTCAGCAAAGAAGAATAAGGTGGTTCTGAGGTTACATGGGGCCGGTTCAAAGAAACAACAGGTTGAGCACTTCATCTCTCCTTGTTGCAAAGGGTCTAAATATGGAATTAGTGCTAAGGCTGGAACAAAGGGGAATAATACTTTGGTTCAGGAAGATGGGGGAAAGGTTGGGACCACTTCGTTGGTTAAGGTTATGGTTTAAGTTTAAATAATAAAATTTCTTTGTTGGAATTGTCGGAGTATTGGAAACCTAGTTTCTTTTGGTTATTTAAGTTACATTGTTGTTAGGAATAAACCAAATTTTTTTTTCTTAAATAAAACTAAGAAAAATAATCTGTATTTGGAAATTTATTAATAATTATGGGTTTTGATAATTTTATTTCCGTTCAGCATGATGGTTCTAGTGGTGTGCTTTTTTGAATGATTATGTAGTTGATTTATCATTTAAAAATAAAAATCTGATCGATTTGTCCATTCTAGTAGAGGGTATTAAATATTTTCTTTCCTTCATTTATGGGGACCCAATTCAAATAAGGCGTAATAATGTTTAGGAACGATTGTATACGTATGGTTTTTCGCGGGATGGGCCTTGGTTAACGGTGAGTGATTTTACTAAACTTTCTAGGAATCATGAGAAGTCTGGTGGTCGACTTTGCAGTGCTTCGTCATTCCCCCCCCCCCATTTAATGACATGCTTAGAATTTGTGGGATGACGGAATTTCCTTACTTAGAAAATACTTGGTCTTGGAGAGGTGTTCGTCATTCTGGAGTAGTTTGATGTAAATTGGATAATGCTTTTGCAAATCCTGATTTGCACTTTATGTTCCCTGCTTTTTTGACACGATATTTAGCAATGATAGGTTCAGATCATAGACCAATTCTGGTTGGGACACGAAAGATTCGAATTAGGAAACATACAGATTCTTTTTTGATAAAGGTGGATAGGTAAACCAAGTTTAAAGGAAACTATTATATCTGGTTGGTCTCGTTATGCTAACTTACCTAGGAGTAGATTCTTAAATAAAATCGGTTACTGTCACTGCAAGCTCTCTCAGTGGAGGGCCCGTAATATTCACTTGGGTTATCGGCAAATTGATCAAGGAAAGGCTTTGATAGAGTGTCTAAAGGCAGATGACTCCACCTTATTATAAGATATTCATGAGGCTACTGAGGTGTTACGTGTTGCTTACAAGGAAGAAGAGATGTATTGGAAATAGAAAAGTGGGAATAGATGGTTACGGGAGGGGGATAATAATACTAAGTTTCTTCATGCTCAAACTAAACAGCATCAAGCTCGGAGCAGAATTACTTGTCTCATGAATTTTTCTAATGAACGGATTTCCCATGAATCTGATATTGCTTTAGAGGCAATTCGGTACTTTTCAAAAGTATTCACATCTCGAGGGCCTATAGATTTTGGTGGGTCGCTAAATTATATTCCTTTCCCAATATCTGGAGACTGGAATAGGGAATTGTTGGCCCCTGCTTCAAAACAAGAAGTCCGCAGAGCCTTATTCTTGATGGATCCTGGAAAGGCTCAGCGTCTGGATGGTATGATGACTTTATTCTTCCAAAGGTCTTGGGATGTTATCAAGGATGATATGGTGCGTTTAATCAATGATTTTTTGGTATTGGGGGTGTTTGATCCAACTTTAAATCTTACAATTACTTGTTTGGTCCCAATAGTTAGTCGCCCAACCTTAATATCGGAATTCCAGCCTATAAGCTTATGTAATGTTGGCTATATGATCATTTCTAAGGTGTTTTGTCTTCGTCTAAAATGGATTCTATCGTTTTGGTCTCAAATACTCAATCGGGTTTTGTCTCGGGCCGTCTTATTTCTGACAATATTCTTATTGCTCAAGAAATGTTTTATGCCTTGAGCACTAATAGGTCCGTTACAAGACAGTTCATGGCAGTCAAGACTGATATGAGTAAGGCCTATGATCGTGTCGAATGAGACTTCATGGAAAAGCGTTTGCTTTAGTTTGGTTTTGATGCTCGTTTGGCTTCATGTGTGATGTTTTGTGTTCGTTTAGTAAGGTATTCAGTTCTGGTCAATGGTCAACCTCATGGGAACATAAATCCATAAAGGGTTTTAAGGCAGGGGATCCTTTTTCTCTGTATCTGTTTATTCTCTGTACTAGATTACTAATGTCTCTTTTGCGTCAGGTAGAATAAAATAAACAGATCTCGGATATCGTGATTGCTAGTGAGTGCCCACCCATTTCACATTTGCTTTCCGTGGATGATAGCTTGTTTTTCTGCAAGGTTAATTTGGTAGAAGCTTTTGTAATATTAAAGATTTTACAAGACTATGAACAGATGTTAGGACAGCAAATTAATGTTAGTATATCTTTAATCTATTTTGGTCATCAAGTGGATGGTGTTTCCAAATTAGAGGTCCAAACTGTTCTAGGTATACATTGTTTGGGAGGGATGGTGTCTTACTTCGGTTTGCCTCAAGGAATCGAAGGTCCAAAAACTAAAGTTTTCGCCTTTGTACAAGATTAATGATAGGATTGACTCTTGGTCGTCGAAATTTTTATCTCGTGGTAAAGAGGTCTTGATTAATCGGTACTTTTGGCTCTGCCATCCTATGTTATGTCATATTTTCGGTTTCCAAAAACACTGACATCAAAGATCACGGCTGCAACCTCTGACTTTTGGTGGAAGACGTCTAAGGTTTCAAGGGGAATTCACTCGGCCTCATGGGATAAATTATGTAAATCTAAGCATGAGGGTAGTTTGGGCTTCCGTGCTATAGAGAAATTTAATACGGTGTTACTGCTAAAACAATTTTGGTGTCTACTTGATTATCCTGATTCTTTATTTTCACGGGTGTTTAGAGGTCACTAATTTTGGGGCTCAAACCCTTTGATTTCCAAGCGGGTGTATATCCCTTCTTATGGTTGAAGAAGCATTATTTTTGCTTGGTCTTTGGTAAGTAGAGGCCTTATTAAGAGAGTAGGTAATAGAACGACTATATTGGTTTGGCACAATCCTTGGGTCCCTGAAGGTACCCCTCGCCCAGTAACTGGTGATGGTTCTCTTTATTACCCTAATTTAATAGTTGATCATTTGATTGATCACTCTTCTAGAACCTTGGCGTGTTGCTTTAGTGCAACAGTTGTTGAGTCCACTTGATGTGACCCTTGTTTTAGGAATCTTAATTCCTCGAGTAAGTAGAGATGTCTCTGTTGGGTGGCATTACACAAAATTCGGTCAGTATACCGTCAAGTCTAGGTATTTGGCTGAGAGACCTTTGTCCAGGAGTGATGTGCTTCCTTTTGGTCCTAATATTGAAGCTCTTCATAAGAAAGTTTGGAAGGTGCAGTGCCCTTCAAAATTACACACGTTATGTGATAAGTTCTTTCGGGTCATCTTGCTGTAGGGTGAAACCTGGTTAGATGTCGCATGTCGCAGGATGATGCATGTGGGCGCTGTGGGGCAACATCTGAATCGTTAAACTATGTCCTTTTTGAATGTCCTCATGCAATTTAGACATGGGCTTTATCCAATATTCCCTCGGTTATTGATATTTTCCTAGGACATTCAGCTTTCTCTAATTTTGATTTTCTATTTTGGTGTGGTCCTCCAGAGATAGACAAGAAGAGTTTTCCTTGGTTGTTATGGTTTATCTGGAAAGTTAGGAACGATAAATTGTTCTCTAACTTAGACAGTGATCTGAGGGCGCTATTGTTCGTCATGCAGAAGAGGAGGCTACCTCATGATTCTCTGTGAATGCGGAGAAACTTTTGGTAGATGTCATTCCTGCGGAATCTAGGAGAATCATCATGTCTTGCTCCACCCTATGGCTGTTAACCCAGCTTTTACTGGTTTCAGATGTTTTGGTGATGGCTCCTGGAAGGATTCTGAGTACCATTCTGGTTATAGCTGGGCTTTGCTGACGGATTAGGAGGGATCAGTCTAGGAGCACGGGGTACACGTTGTAGTTTATCGCTTCTTCATGCTGAGTTTGAAGCTCTTATTTGGGCTATGCCTTCACTCCTTGCTTTAAATTTCCATGAAGTATCTTTCGCAGTGGACTGCTCAGAGGTGCTCACTATGGTAGCTGATCCGACAATGTGGCTCCTAGAAGAATTTGCTCGCCTCAAAAGTCTTTTCACCGCTTTTTTATTGTCTCTCATTCCTCGTGCTTTAAATTATAAAGCTGATTTTCTGACCCATAATATTAGAGGACTATCGAGAAATCTCTCCTTTATCAATCATGTACAACAACATTGGCTCTCTCACTTAGTCTAATGAATACAGTTACGTTGGGGAAAAAAATCAACTTTTCTTTTTCTTAAATAGTTAACATTTGTTTTAGTTAGAGCTTAATATTTAAGTTTGTTTCATTAATTCTTTACTAATTATCCAGAAACATATCTTAACAACTAGAGAAAATATAGTTTGGCGACATTATTTATTTATACTATCATTCAAATTAATACTAAAAAATTATGTTTGCAATAATTAAAAAATACACAATCTAAACTCTTTCGAAATTACATTTTTGAGAGTTTATAAAATTACACTATCCGAGCCTAGGTTGTATATTTTAATTATTTTAATTATATATTTTTTCTAGTTAATTTATTTTATCAATTATAATACAATTTTAATTAATCATATTTTATATTTTCTTAAAATTTATTATATCAATTCTATTTTGATATTATCTAAAAATTCCACCGCTTTTATTTTTTCATTAATCACATATTATTTTATCCTACATTTTAGTCAAAACCGCACTTATACCACATATGTCAAGAACCGCAGTTATACCACACCGCACTTTGTCCCAACCACCAAAACTGTAATTACCAATTGAACTCCTAATCTCTTTCTAAATAATTTGTTGCTGTGAACACATTCCAAAATTTTACTTAGTTATTTTATTTGCAAAAAAAATAATTTTATTGTTTTTTATTACTGACTGAATAATTAGTAAAGAAATTTGAGAAATTGACAAAAATAACATCAAAATTGATAGAATAATAAAAAGAAAAAGTAGGTCACTATATAGTGACAATCCTCATTTTAACCATAGAACGTAGGTAATATAATAATATTTGTTGTTAAGAAATATTGCTAACAATATTATTATCACGTTTTTTTGTATTTTATATTTATCTTCAAATTTGTAAGGTTAATAGTTATAATTATGAATTCTCCATAACACCTCTTATTCATCTTTATTCTCTTCATTATTTATATATATCAAATTTGTTATATGTACAAATAAAAAATTATACTGTTAACTATAACATTATACGTATAAACAAAATATTATACTACTAACTGTAACATTATATATACAAACAAAATATTATATTATTAATTTAGTGGGGATAAATGAGTAAATAAATGTCAGATTGCTAATTTTAGACATGCAATTTTCATTCTGCAATTTCATAATTATTTTTTGGCATTTAGCAAATTCACCCTAATTAATACTACTATTAAGCATGTAATAATGGAGTATTAGCTTACGAGGCAGTGATTCAGATCCATATTCTCAGATGATTATATAGTAATTCAATCTATTGCATTAATACATGCGGTGAACTTTCACAAAAGTGATTTTTTAAATCCATATTTAAAGTTGTTGAAAGCATTAATGTGTCAACACCATAGCTAAAGTTGGAGCTTACTGCTTCTTGTTATTTCTTTTAGTCATTTTAACATTAAAAATAATTAACCAACAACAAACATATTTAGACCATCTCCACCATCATTTTTTTAAAAAAAATGAAGTTCTCTAAAAATAAAAAAGGTATTTACTCTAATGTTTTATTTCATTTTTTTTCAAATAAATATTTTAATAATATTTTGATTTATCTTTTTTATTACTAATTTCTAAGATACTTTTTTACTTTTTAAATCTATATATTTAACTCACGTATATCAATTTTAAGCAAATACTTGATAAGAATATTAATAAAATCATAATTCATACTTTATACGATCAACTAAATAGCTCAAGCACCGATGGTGCGTTGTGCGGCAGCGCCTCCTGGGCCAGCGGAGGCGCTTCTGCATTTCGAAGTGAAAAATGACTTTTTTGTCTTTGACATGTCTATATCGAGCAAGAAACTCTTGAAATTGAGTATTTTCATATTCTGTTGACTCAACCTCCAAACGTGGAACTTTTTTTCCAACTTCAATCGAAGCATAAAGATCATGTTCATCTTCAATTATCATATTATGCAGAAATATACATGTAATCATTATATCATGTATCACATTTTTCCTAAAAACGATTTGGTCCTTTCACAATTGCAAAACGCGATTAGAGAACTCCAAAAGCATGTTTGGCAGCTTTTTGTTGTGTAGCAAAATATTTCTTTTTTGACCTCGTGGTTCGTGAATAGTTTGCACTATTGTGGACATGTCGGATATATCATCACCCAAATAATATGTCATATTATTTGAAAGAGATTTTGGTTTTATTATAAGTTATTTATTTGAGTTTTATTAATTTAGCAGAGACATTCTAAGGATAGTTTTATAAACCAAATTAGTTGGTTTCATGGTTTTAATCAAGAGAAAGTTTAATTATATATAAAAACAACAAAAGTGAAAGGATTATTTTATAAATAAACTTCTGATTTCAAAAATTGAAGGAATAAGTGAAGATCCTTCAAATTTGAAGAAAAAAAAATGAAAATCTTCAAATTTGAAGAGAGATTTGAAGTACCCTTAGAGAAGATTTATCTTCAAATATAGAATTTGAATAAGATTTGAAGCACCATTAGAGATGATTTTACAGATAAAATTTAATATTAATGATAGTATATTTATGTATATAAAGTACTTCTATTCAACGGTAAACTCTCTAATTTTGAAGTTTTTTCCCATGGGATTTAACTTTAGATAATCAGCGTATGTTTTAATTAAGTGATCGGATTTTGTGAATCTACATGATATAAAAATACTATTTATAGCATATATATTTTAAATTATTTTGCATAATGGAAGAAGAGCTCTATGAAATTAAAAAAGTAAGAAAAAATGGTTCAAAAAAGGAAATAGGAACACATAGTTTCTTCCATAACAGTGTCAATTTCAGGTGTTTAAGGCATAATATTTTCTGTTTAAGTGATACGAATGGTAATTTTCATTTCTCCGAAGAATCCAAAGGAGACATTGTAGTGAATTACTTCAGCCAACTATTCCACACCTCTAACAAACCTAACATAATCCACCTAATCCAAGATATGGAACTAAAAATTTCAACTCACTGCTCTGGTAACCAAAGAGGAAATCAAGTAGGCAGCCTTCGATACAAGAGCAGACATCTCACCTAGACTGGATGGGATGACATGTACCTTCATACTGATTTACTAACATATCATAGGAGATCACATATGTCAAGAGGTACAAACTGCATTTGCACCGAGTAAATACCATTTGAATGGAATTACTCACACATATGCTTAATCCCCAAGATTAAAAACTCAACCACAATGATCAACTTTACGCCAATCAGTCTCTGCTCAGTCTTGTACAAAATCATTTCCAAAATTATAACTAAGAGACTAAAGCTATTACTTCCATCAATAGTTTCTGAAACTAAATGTGTGTTTGTAACAGGGATGCTGATATCAAATAATATTGTTCTATTAGCTCATGAAGCCATGCACTACCTAAAATCACACCAAAACGAAAAGCTGGTTTCATGGCAGTTAAAACAGACATGTTTAAGGCTTATGATAGATTGGAGTGAGACTTTTGGAACAAGTGTTATAAAAGGTAGGCTTCCAACATCAATAGATTCAATTGATAATGAATTGCATAACTTCAGTCTCATACTCAGTCGAAATCAATAGAGTAGTTCACGGTCTCTTTCATCCCTCCAGAGGATTAAAATAAAGTGATCCTCTATCTCATTTCCTATTTGTTCTAGGAACAGAAGCTCTACTACACATTATGGCCAAAATTGAAAAGGAAGCTAGGATCACATGGATAAAACCATTTATAACTTAATCTATGCAGATGGTAGTCTATCCATCTGTACATCAAACCAAGAAGAAGCAAAAGCTTTACAAGAATGTTTGAAAGAATATAAGATGGCATCTGGACAAAGTATTAATCTACACAAATCAGCTATAGCTTTTGGTACCAAGATTAATACCAATATGAAAATATAAGTTAATAACATTCTCAATATTCATTCAAATCAAGGTATTGGCAAGTATCTAGATCTTTGTGACTGCTTCAAATGACCCAAAATGAAAATCTTTTGGTTCATTACTGAAAAGCTAAAAGACAAAACAAAGAATAGGTTCACAAGGACTCTATCCCTAGGTGGTAAGGAGACACTACTGAAGGCTGTTGCGTTGGCATTCTTAGTCTATGTTCTGTTTCAAGTTTACGCAGACACAATGTAAAAATCTTAATAATGCTATGTCTGCTTATTGGTGGATCTCAACGTCTGGTCAAAACAAAATACCTTGGGTATCTTGGTCAAAGATGTACGAAAAAAGAAAGGAATGCGGGTTCGGCTTTCGAAATATTGGGACTTTCAACCAAGCATTACTAGCTAAACAAGCCTCGAAACTAGTCACCAATAACACCTCTTTCTAAACCAAGGTGTAGAATCAATATACATCAAGAACAAATACTTTATGGAGGCTACAATAGGATCACGAACTTCCTTTGCTTGGAGAAGTATTATACATGGCAAAGAACTACTACAAAAATGCTTGTTAAGGCAAATTGGGAACGGTAAGTCCACTTTTGTTTGGACAACCAAATGGATTTTTAATGATTTCCCAAGACCACCCATTAGCAGAGACATCTATGTTTTGATGCATGTCTCAAAGTGTCTGACCTAATAGCCCACTCACAATGGAATACTACCAAAATTAGAGACACTTTCCACTACACTGATGTAGAAAGGATCTTGCAGACACCACTATGCATGACAGAAAAAGACTCATGGATTTTTCATACAACACGTCAGGAGTATATACTATAACTGGCTTGCTAACAAACCCTCCCACACAACCATTAATCAAAGTACACCTATTCGCTTTGATAACTTAATGAAACAATAATTATAGCGTCTTCACACAGCACAAAAGATCAAAATTTTCATGTGGAGAAGCTTATCAGGGGCACTAGCAGTTTGTCAATAACCCAAGAGGAGATCATTAATACAAGAAGACACATGCACCATATGTCAAGTGAATCAGGAAAGTATAAATCATATGCTTTTCACATATACTATAGCTCAACAAATATGGAACATCTCCAACTTTCCGCTACTGCCACAAGGAATTTCAACAATGTCAGTGGACACAAACTTTGCATATCTCCTTACTTTAAAACCAACAAATGAAAATGACAAGATAATTTTGGTCACATTTCCTTGGATACCATGGGTTATTTGGAAAAATAGGAACTCAATGGTGATTCATGCCAAACAAACGAACTCTCAAAGAAGATTACCAAACTACACAGAGATTGGAAATAGAGTACATACAAGCACTCAAAATCCCCTCACCACGTGAAGAACATCATTCAGACTTAATTGGAAGATCGCATGGAAGGCTAATCCGAATATTCACGGAGGATCCTTGATAATTTGTAACCGAGACAATCAGATATATCTGCACTCAAGACACACTTTCAGAGGAACATGAACCAAAGTAGGAGTAGAACTTCAAGGTCTAATATGGGTTCTACAGAGTATGAAGGAATTACATTTGGATGATCTAGAAATTCAATTGGATAACAACATTCTCGACAAGATCATTACTCAGTCACAACAATGGATACATTTTAAACCATGGGCAATCACAATATCTGCAATCTTTGCAGGTTTTAATAGCTTACAGTTTGGAGTAATTCATCCTAGGACTAACAAGATGACATCATTAATTGCAACAAGTGAGATTTAATGATTACTTGGCAACAAAGACACAAACATGGATTCAATAACTCCATCACAACCTATTAACTCAACATTTATACCACATTCATGTCCATATACCACTTTTAGCATTTATTCCTCTTATCATACACCATTTATACTCCTTAATTCTCTAGTTAATCATTGAGCATTATCCTCTCTCCACGTCTTTACCTCAACCACCAATCAAAAATTTGCATTTTTCACACCCCTTCATTTTCTCCAAGTTAAATATTAATCAATCAATTTGAATCTTCTTAAAACAAAAACAACCTTTTTTATTTTCTTTTGTTTATCTCCCCGAGACAACTAAAAGCATAAAACTTTCGCTTGCTGCCAAATGTCCTGTCCGGAATGAGTGCCCAATCCAGTTTCATCTCTTTTTTCCTCACAACACCAAAAAGATATCACCATAGATAATCAAGCGGCAGAACATGATACAAAGTGCAACATGCAAAAACACTTCTATGAACATCCTCTTTATCCCACACAACACCCAACATTAAATACACTAGTCATCATTACACTTATATCTCCATATAAATCCGAAAAGAACACTTCACAATACATCATATTCACTTCCAACACTCTAAACATATGCTTTCTCGTGGATGACAATCTCTGGCAAGCACTCAACCACTTCAACCTTGGAATAAAAGACCTTTAGATCTTCATACCACAAAGCGCATATGCAGATGCGATGGCTCGCAACAGAATGAGTATCCTCACTAAACCACTGAATCTAGAAGAATAAGACCTCAACGAGATTAGAAGCATGTGTAAGAGGAAGAATCTTGGACTACAACACAGTCCAGTTCCTTTTTACATCTGAAATTGATATGGTCTCAGTCCTACGACATCAGCCAGCTCTCTTCAACAATTGGTTAGTGGCGATAGAGATTTGGGAGGCGAATCTACCACCACGATATCTAAGCATTGTTTATCTCTAGATACAGCTCAAGAACATTCCATTGCTTTACTTATCAGATGCTTCTGTTTGGTTGATGACTGCTCACCTAGGAGAAATAATCATGGTGGATCACCAAGAAGTATCAATCACTAGATCTTTTCTGGTTCAAGTTAAAATCAGAATCCACAAACTGGACATGATCTGTTTTTACAAAAGACTTAGATTTCAATATGGTGAAGCCATTGTGGCCAAATACTATTATAAAGATGTAGAATGGCACTGTTACAACTACCAGGGAGTGACACACACTACAATACAATATCCTTACCTACATTAGCCTTTTTTCTACCAAGGAAACCAAGCTCCGATGATAATCAAGCCTCTAAAAGTAACATGTCATTTTGCAATAACTCCTCCGCATTGCTTGCAACGCAACCAAGAGACTCTTCAAATCAGCTGGTCCCTAACCTCCCATGAAGCCATCTCACTCCTCCTTGAAACATATATAAAGTGCTACTGTACACCAGCCAGTTCATGAAGAAAACATGCAGATGAATCAAGATCTAGCAAACCCGAAAGACCAACAAGCAGGAGAGGCCCTCCACAACATGATCACTAAACGATATAAGTATCCAGACTTTGATGCTAGCTTCTCAAACAACTACAATAACTCCTAGTGAAGTCTTAGATTATGGCACAAGAAACCCAGATCATGATATCTTTATAACTATAAGTCTTTATATCTATCTTAGGGTATTTAGTTTGTTTCTCCTATTGCGTCACTCTAATTTTATTTTTCTTTTTTGTTTTAGGAATTTTCTCCTTTGTGCGATTTCGTATGAACCAAGTAATATAAATATCAGTTCAAAACAAAAAAGGCTAGATAATATTTCATCAATAGTTTGCATGTTTGTTTCGAAGATGAAAAAAAAACAATTTAAAAAGATTCTTCGTGAAAAATTAACATTCGGAAGAACAGTTATGTATGTTCAGTAATAAATATATATATATATATATATTATAATGTAATTGCTTTCAGTAAAAACGAGTTAATTAAGAAGTAAGTAATCAGCAAAATAAAAGATTCACTTTGACCCTGAATTTGTGGTCAAGTAGTAGAGTGCGGGACAAGGACGTTAAACTGTTTACAAATTCAATTTCTCTACTGTATAAAACAAAGTCATATTTTTTGTCACTTCTACATGGATATAAGTCATGCATTCGACATGTTTGAATATTTAGAGGTGAGGGGTTAGTTGCGGATTGCACTACCCTAAAAAATTAAATAATCTTTAGAAATTTTTGAGTTACAAAAAAAATATTTTTTTCTTTTGTACGTAATGCGATGAAAACAAAATTAGTGGAAATAATGAATTACATCAAGTTTAAAAATGTGAATTCATTTTCACCCTTTTCTCAAAACTAATCACATTTTAGTTATCATTTTTGTCGCCAATCCAATAAAAATAAAATCAATAAACCATATTTACATTAATATAGATTTGCAGTTTTGATGAAGGTCATCTTTGTATTATAAAATCAAAATGCATCTGCAATGATAAGGTCATCTTTGTATATTCAGCTATTGCTAGAAATATGCAAGGCAAAATGCAAACCAAATCATTAGAACTCCAAACTTTGCCACTACCTTTAACTCTTTATCACAATATTAAAGAAAACTTGGTTTGCATTTTTCTTCATTAATTAGTCTTTCTCTAAAAGCATATAGTATATACTTTCCTTGAAAATAGAGTAAGTCTCATTTAATTTATTTTTCACTTTATGGGTCCATTGAGAATATTATTCCCCAATGATTTGAACTCTCTCCACCATAATCAATCCCTTCTTGCTTATGATCATTACACTAAACGAGTGCTCCAATACCCATTAATCAGCTATATCATATAACACCAAAATATTTAGCTTTCTCTATTCTCTTTGTGTATAAAGTATTTTCTATGTGTTTGCTACTACTCATGAGGTTATATAATCTACATTTAAATAATACAGAGCATAAAGCAACTTTAATGGGTAGTTTTTGCATGAATTAATTTCAACTGTTAGACGACATTTTTGACTTCGAACGTAACCAAATTAGAAGAGCATGATATCTCAAAAGATGTCTTCTTCTTTTTTTCTTTCATCTAATTAGCATACCAACCTCTAACTAGAGGATACTGGAAATCAAAGAACCGCGTCAGATCGAAATCTTGAGAGGCCACAAATCAATCAAAGGAGGAAGAGTGTTTACAACGAGTCTAAACCGAGAAGCAATATTCTAAATTAAATCCAAGCCCCAACTTAAATAGAGACAAAAGCGAGAGGAAGCAAAGTAGATTTGAGGACAAAATCTAACCGGAGCACTACAAACCATCACCAAAGATCCTGAGATAGCTACAAAGGCACGTCGAGATTTCTTCACTGGCGTAAAGAGACAAAGACGCAACAGCGTACACAAGATCACCCTCAAAACCAAAAACCAAAACATAAAATACAACAATAGAGGCACCATGGACGGTGAGACAAAAGGGTGAGCTTCGACGCTGGTGCTATGTAAGCCACCGGCCATCGACGCCATACAAAATAACAAACAATTTCTAGATCTAGGTTAAATTGCTCAGGAGAGGCTAAAATCTCAAAAGATGTCTTCATTATCTGTATTTGTAATTAATATAATTATATTAGGCTTTTTTCTATATGTTTTTCGATAATCTGAAATTTGAATAAAACTCCACATTTATCCCCAAAAATTTTCATTAAATTAAAAATTATTCTTGTTATATGAAAAAATATATGCATAGCACCTCTATTTTTGTATTTTTCACATCCTCTATATTTTAAGCGGCTTCAAACTACATGTAATAATTTTTACCGGATGCCCATAAAATATTCGTTGCCATTTGTTTAATTAGTTATGTGTGAACAATGCAAGACCCCATTTTTGTTGTTTTCCTATAATTGACAATTGAATATACTATTTGCGCTATTTTGCAAAAATATAATCACATATTCACATACATTTTTAGTGATTCTTATCATTAGTCATTCCTAGTATATATGTGCTACAACTTTTTACAAAAATATTGAAATATCCGAATATCTCATATTTATAGAAAAGCTAACCTTGTAGTAGATGGTTTAAGGAAGCCTTTTCTTATCTTTTCTTTGGGTTTTCATGCTTTTGTGTCTCCTCCTAAAAACAATTCTTTGCTTGTTTTGAATGATAGTGTTGGGACTGCTGTACTTAGAATGTTGAATTCTTAATTTTTTATGGAAGTTTTTTCCTCCTTTCCATCGACAAAAAATACATTTTTAGGGATACATTACGGCTACATATTTACCAGAAAGCCACATACACCAAGTGATCTTGGACTTCAAGTTCTCATTGTCTGTTCTAATCCAAACTGTTCAATTCTATATTGATTTTGTATCTATTGGTGCAATTAATTTGGCACTATTGTAGGACTCGATCACAGTATTCATCGAATGGCTCGAGTCTGTGAGTACCCTCTTCCCTCGAGCTACATTCGGAGATGAGAATATGGTTACACTATAAATGCAAAACATTTTCAGATCCACATTTTCAGCATTATATTGATTAAAATATTTTCTGTCAAATATATTTGTGATCACGTTCTCATCCGTCGAAACTAGCAATATTATACTTTTAGTTAAGTCATTTTGATGCAAGTTTTTTTATCGGTCAAACAACATTTGCAAAGTGGGGTTAACCACAAAGTCATTTTAACACGTGATTTAAAAAAATTTTTGTGTTAACATTGGATCATAACTGGTCGGTCCATTAATCAAGTTTCTATATAATTAGATGGTGAAACTCGATCCTGAAATGTACAAGTGCACCTGTATTTAGTAGACTTACCACCTATCAGTAGGCTAAAGGCCACTTGCAACTTAACTTTTAAATTATACACAAGTATATATATATATATATA
>OVBA01001545.1:0-42845 GCA_900406435.1 Lepidium aucheri | reverse complement strand
ATATTTAAATGGGTTTAAATGGGTAATGTTAAATGGGTATAAAACTAAATGAGATTAAATGGGTTTAGGATTAAATGAGTTGGGTTTTAAATGGGGTGAGTCTAAATGAGGTGGGTTTACCCATATTAACATGCCTAATTTGTATTTGTAAGACCTGGTCGAGGTTTAACCTATAATAGGTTTTATTGAGGCATAAAACCGTCGGCTGTAATCGGTTTAACTTTGTCATTACCGAAAAGTTTGTAAGACTTGTTTTTACTGGCTTGAATGCTTGTTCTTCACTTTTGGGAGATACATTCAGTCGCTATAGGAGACTTTGATATCTGTTCTAGTTTAGTTTGTCTTAGGCTTGGACAAAATATTTAGAACCAAAAATTTATCAAAATAATGGATATTGGGTAGTATCCAGATCTGAAAAAAATATCTGATGGGTCTTATTTGTCTATGTTAGTTGATATCGGGTATTATCCATTATCGAACCTATACTCGAATGGATACCGATTAACCCGAATATATGTAAATATATACCGAATTTAGGATATTTTTCAAAAACTTTAGGGTATTTAGGTATTTTTAAAGGTATTCAAGTTTTTTTGGGTAAATAGTTATATTTTACTTGTGAAATACTCGAATATATAGTAAAATCGTAAAAGTTTGTCTAAAATTTATACACGACCTGAAAAAAATCGATACCGAAATCGAACCGAATTGTGTTTGGTTCTTAAATGGGTACAAAAAATATGGATCCGAACCAACCCAGAACCGAGTGGAACCGAATCGAAATATACGCAATTCCTAAATAAGTATCAAAATTTTATACACGAAGGATCCAAACTTGAATGGATATTACCTAAAATCGATCCGAATACCCGAATGTCCAGACTTAGTTTGTCTAGTAATATCTTTGATTGGATTCGGGATAGATTTTTTCAAGATTTTATCCTTGTTTGGCCTGCCTAACCAATGTTTTTCTTAG
Source organism: Lepidium aucheri (assembly GCA_900406435.1). Taxonomy (NCBI): domain Eukaryota; kingdom Viridiplantae; phylum Streptophyta; class Magnoliopsida; order Brassicales; family Brassicaceae; genus Lepidium; species Lepidium aucheri. The sequence goes on along the minus strand of OVBA01001545.1, from coordinate 41,869 downwards.
AGTTTCTAACTATTACTTTTTCTTGTTTGGGTGTTTGTCTCCAATAATTTCTTTATTTTCGGTCTTTTTTTTTGTCACTTATTATCTGTCATTTTGTACTCCTATTTCTTAAATATATGTATTTATGGTGAAAGAAAAAAAAATCCAAAGAATATCACAAAACTTGTAGAATGGTAGACACTTTTTTTTCTGTCTCGACCTACACCCACTATTTCAACTCATCAAGAAAGGGTCAAACCTTGTTGTTCTAGACAAATTGTTAAAAGGACTTTGTCACTTGAACTATTCGAGTCTCGGCGAATGGTAGGCACTTAAGTGTAGTTCAATGATTTTCATATAAATTTTGGGAAACGGTGAATTCACCTTAACGGAATTCATCAAAGCCATGTATATTCTACTGTCAAAAAATAATTTATTGAGTATTATGAATGATAGGGTCCTCATGGTGGTGTTGAAATGGGATGGTCAAGAGAAGACTTCTAAAAGTCGATTCACGTGACTTGGCGATGATAAGACCGAAAGAGAAGATTTCAAGAGTCGATCCTCCAACAGTTTAGAATTACTTGCGGAATTGGCGAATGAACACCACACGGACCTGTGATTAGATCCGTGATAAGTTTGACCGATCTACTAGGACTACTCACTAGAATAGATTTCAGATATACTCTTGAATTCTCAAAGAGACTATAGACGACAAATGTTTCTTGAAAGAAAAAGATTAACTTTTTTTAATACTTTTGTCTATCCAATACAAAAAAATGAGTGAGCTTATATAGGCTCAAGATACAACGGTTTGAAAGCCTAAAGTAAGAAATAAATCTCAAGAAATAAGTGTCCAAACGGACAAGTATTAGGGGCCGTCGATCTTATAGCTGTTGGGAAAGATATGATAATCGCCGGATATGGAAAGTCTTCAAGAGGGAGGATTCACCTAGTCCTGTGGGTGCTGGAGCATGGTGAGACTTCCCTCGATGATTTTGAGTGGTTTAGAGAGTCTCCTGGTCGCCACACATAAGTCTGAAGTCTTTTGAAGTAAGCAAATCCCGAACATTCCTTAAACAGCACTGGATCGGTTCTTCTACTTGTTGGGCATGTATCTGGAGGATTCGATGGTGGATTGATGCGTTCTTGGCCTTGTTGGAACCATGAAAGACCCAATAATAATCTCCAAGTGATCCGGATTGAAGGCCGCCTATGAACTGGGCTGTGTAGCTTGATATTTGGCTTTGTCGCGAATAAGACCTTAGCGCAAAAGGTCCAACTTCTAAAATTCATAACTTTCAGCTCAAAGCTTCTTCTAGGCTGATTCTACTTCGAGGAGTTATATGATTGAGTCAGAAAGCCAGATCAATTAACTTTATGTCTTAGTTCATTTTGTAGCGGCTGAGCTCCCTGATAAGTAACAGCATGTCCTCAGTATCCTCCGGGGAAAGTTGTTGAAGTGAGCTCCTTGTGTCCGAGTCAGGTGCTTGGCTGATGGATGAGTCATTGAGTTTAGGCAGCTGAAATATGTGTAAGAAGTTTGTCTCCCCTTTATCTTTGACCTGTTTCCCAAGGAAGTTCGTCTATTTAGCCAAAAACTCAAGAACCAAATCTAAACCTTGTACCACGGTCAATGGTCTAGGATCCTATTATTTTCTCCCTCTTCAATAGGTTTTGTTCTCAAAACCAATTTACCTGCACATAGAGAAGACAAGTTAGGTTCGGTTTGATATAGAGGGTTTAGAAGCATACCTCCCAAGTATTGTTTATTGCGGCTTGGGTTAGTCTTTTTGTCGGGTGGCTCCTCCTTGATTAGCAATGAGTTGAGGAAGATTTTCCAAGGCTTGGAGGTTGTTTCCTTTAGCTGAGAATCTCCTTGTACTCTTGATGTTTCTTCATGGTTCATTTCTGCTATTTCTTTACTAGCATTATTCTCCATGCTTTCTCCTCGGACCAACACTTGTTGATGACTATCCGGTGGTTATTATTTGATTATGAAAGTGTTGTCAACATTTCTTGCCTCATTTGTAGCTCCTATACCTGTCTCAATATCCTTAAGAAAAGGCAAGTGCATTATACTAGAAGTAGAAGATTTCAAATCGAAATTATCTAGACTACTACTAGATTTAGGTGAGTTCATTTTCAGCTCTAGTGTTGAAATTTTTACCTCCTCCCTAATTGGGCATTTCACAGCAACATGACCTCTCTTGTGACACCTATAAATTACCATGCCTTTCGAATTTGAAGGCTTAGAGGACTTATCTTGCACTAGAAAAGCTTGTGATTCGTTTGTAGGTGCCTCCTCATTCTTTTGAGCAGATTTGCCTTTCGTATATTCCAAGATCAAGTGCTTTAACTTATCGATATCATCATTCAAATTTTCATAAGGTCACATGTACTTTCCTTGGAGTAATTTATTGATGGTTGTTCAACTGTTTGTGGCATACGACTTACGACTTGGTCCTTTTGGATTGAGTTCTTCCATGTTGGACAGCACTTGGCAGTGTGTCCCTGCATCTTACACTTATAACACATCAGTTCTAAGGAAACTTTAGAGGTCGACCACTTACCTTGGATAGCTGGTTTTGTTTTACGCATGGATATTGAAAACGGTGTGTACTTCACCAAGGGTTATGGAGTCTTTTTTGAGTAACTTCTTGGAGGCAGTTGGCGTGTGACATATTCCTCATTCATAAGCCATTTTAATTCTCCCCACGTGCTGATTCTAGGCTCTTTGTAGTACCACCGTTGATCCGCCTCTTTCCTCCACTATTTCAATGCTTGTCCGTGTAAACCGTTTAAGGCGCATGACAGCTTTTCCTTCTCAAGAGTCTTGTATCTACAGAAATATTCTTCCATATCATATTTCCATTGTAGATAATATTCTGTTCTTGAACAAGATGGAAGCTTAGGACCACAATTATAAAAGCTATGACTTACAACGATTTGTAGTTTAGGACGTCTTGTGTCGGTTGTATAGTCATGCGCTATATGTGCTAAAACTTCATGATTGTAGGGCTTCAATTCACGCCTAGGAGGATTCTTGTAATTATAAAATTCCACATCATGGTCAGATTCATACTCATAATTGAATTTGGATTCAGTTTCATTGCACCATGGTTTTGTTTGACATTTGTGGGTGTAACCTTGATGACGGTCTGGTGGCTAAGGTTCAAGCTCTTCCCCATGAGGATTTTCTTCATATTCAGACTCATATTGATCTCCAAATAAATGGTCTTCACGTCCTTCATGGTAGTTGTCCACGGATTTTTCTTATTCAAGGCTCCAATCCAAGTCATCGGAGTATAATTCCATATTTACCATGTAATAAGTCACTGAGGATACTTGCAAAAAAAAAAATCAATACAAATGAATCAGAGTACTAACAAAAAAAAATAACAAAGCAATATCAAATAATTTTTATTTCATTTTCTTTTCAAAACAAAGAAACAATCAAAATAAATAAATTGAATCAGAATTCGGTTTTGGTTTTTCTTTTAAGAAATAAAATAACAAACTACTTCTAAAAATAAAAATAAACAATTTTTATAGGTTTTCTGGGTTTCAAAATAACTAGATCAAAAGAAACTGGATTTTTATGGGTTTTTATTATTTTTATAAAATTCGAACAAGAAAAACAGATGAAAAAGACTTTTTATGATTTTATTTTTATAAAAATAAAATAGCAAATGATTTGTAAAAAATCAAATAAAATTTTTTACGGGTTTTCTAGATTTTAAATTAATTGTAGCAAAAATAATTAGATTTTTATGGGTTTTTATGGATTTTACAAAATTCAAACAACAAAACAAAAACAGAAATATAAAAATAAAGGTTGGATGAATACAACCCGGATAGATAGGAACCTGGCTTTGATATCAAAAATGATAGGGTCCTCGTGATGGTGTTGAAATGGGATGGTTAAGAGAAGACTTCTAAGAGTCGATTCTCGTGACTTGGTGATGATAGGACCGAAAGAGAAGATTTCAAGAGTCGATCCTCCAACGGTTTAGAGTTGCTTGCAGAATTGGTGAATGAACACCACACGGACCGGTGATTAGATCCATGATAAGTTTGACCGATCTACTAGGACTTCTCACTAGAATAGATCTCGGCTATACTCTTGAATCCTCAAAGAGACTATAGACGGCAAATATTTTTTGAAAGAAAACAATTAACTTTTTTTAATACTTTTTTGTCTATCCAATACAAAAAAATGAGTGAGCTTATATAGGCTCAAGCTACAACGGTTAGAAGCCTAAAGTAAAAAATAAATCTCAAGAAATAAGTGTCCAAACGGACAAGTGTTAGGAGCCGTCGATCTTGTAGCTGTTGGAAAAGATATGATAATCGCCGGATATGGAAAGTTTTCAAGAGGGAGGATTCGCCTAATCCTGTGGGTGCTGGAGCATGGTGAGACTTCCCTGGATAATTTTGAGTGGATTAGAGAGTCTCCTGGTCGCCACACATAAGTCTGAAGTCCTTTGAAGCAAGCAAATCTTGAACATTCCTTAAACAGCACCGGATCGGATCTTCTACTTGTTGGGCGAGTAGCTAGAGAATCTGATGGTGGATTGATGCGTTCTTGGGCTTGTTGGAACCGTGAAAGACCCAATAATAATCTCCAAGTGGTCCGGATTGAAGGACGCTTCTGAGCTGGACTGTGTAGCTGGATATTTGGTTTTATCGCGAATAAGGCCTTAGCACAAAAGGTCCAACTTTAAAATTCATAACTTTCAGCTCAGAGCTTCTTTTAGGCTGATTCTACTTTGAGGAGTTATATGATTGAGTCAGGAAGCCATATAAATTAACTTTATGCCTTAGTTCTTTTTGTAGCGTCTGCAGCTCCCTGTTAAGTAACCGCATGTCCTCAATATCTTCCAGGAAACGTTGTTGAAGTGAGCTCCTTGTATCCAGGTCAGGTGCTTGACTGATGGATGAGTAATTGAGGTTAGGCAGCTGAAACATGTCTAACAAGTTCGTCTCCCCTTTATCTTTGATATGTTTCCCAAGGAAGTTCGTCTCTCCTTTATCCTTGGTATATTTAGCCAAAAACTCAACAACCAAATTTAAACCTACCACGATCAATGGTCCATGGCCTAGATTCCTATTAACGAATATAATATTTTTAGACTAATGTTCTGTTTCTATGAGGATTGAAGTTCCATTCATCAGGATCAAGATGAAAGCCAAGTATGTGCAAATAATGTCATCACATTCCTTGGTTTCATTCCCTTGATATGAATGAAAAAATATAAGGACCAATTATAAGGGCTAGTTTGTCATAATTGAGATTATGATTTACATAGGAGGCTCGTTGGAGCCCTAGATTGAGCGTCTATTGGGAGAGAATGAGAGGAAAGCAGGAATGACTTTCAACATATGAAATCCTTTCCGTTATCGCCTTTCCTCTCCATCGACTAGATACCTTTACCTAGATAAAAGATCTAACAAAGATTAGAGTGGATATTACCTAAACAAATTGCATGGAACCTCTATTTGGTCTTATTTAAGCATATCTCTCCTAATCCTTTATGAATCCTCGATTGATCTTATGGAGAGAAGAAATCCTCGAAAGGAGGTATTGATTTAGTCGGTCTTAACTGAATTACCTACTTATGTAATATCTTGCTATCGTCTATCAAAATCTGTAATAGTGAAAATAAACTCGGCTGTTTCAAATTTTTGGTGGAGTAATTTGGATAATACAGAAAGAATACATTGGCTAAAATGGAAGAAATTGTGCAAACGTAATAAAGAGGGGGGGATGGGATTTAGAGAATTGGAGGAGTTTAATAATGCTTTATTAGCTAAATAACTTTGGCGTTTTATAGATTACCCGAATTCATTGTTAGCAAGAGTTTTAAAAAGTAAATACTTTAAGAACACAACTCCTATGGGCGTGGTTAGGGTAAGTTCTCCATCATATGGATGGAAGAGTATTACTTCTGCATGATGTTTAGTGAGTAAAGGTATGATTAAACTGATAAGATATGGGAATCCAACATCGGTATGGAATGATCCATGGGTACCAGGCATATCTCCAAGACCAGTTATCGGATTAGAGCCAAACATTTACCTTAATTTGACGGTTAATCATTTGATTGACTCGTCGACTAGGACTTGGAGAGAGGTTTTGATTCACCAGTTTATGGCCCCAAAGGATGCACATATCATTTTAAGTATACCAATATCACGGATAGATGGGGAAGATTTCTGGGGATAGCATTTCTCAAAAAATGGGAGGTATACAGTAAAATTTGGATATTGGGTTGAATCCGAGAGTGGACTCTCGAGGGCGGACCAAGTGAGTTATGGTCCAACAGTTGAACTCCTTAAAGCACATGTTTGGAAAATAAAATGTGCTTCAAAAATTCGCCAATTTATGTGGCAAGTAATCTCAGGATATGTGGAAGTTAAAGATAATCTTCGTCATTGGGGAATTAATTGTGAAAGTTTTTGTGAACGTTGTGGGATGGAAGGGGAGTCAATAAATCATATTTGTTCAAATGTCCTCCGGCTTCTCAAACATGTGGTTTATCTTCGATCCCTTCACTAGTACATGAATTTCCATGGTCATTAGTATTCAGAAATATGCACTATCTATTTTGGTGTATTTTGAAAACACTAAACAATTGTAGTTTCCCATGGATATTATGGCACCTTTGAAAAGCACGAAATTGTTCGTTTAGCTGAGAAGTTATTCTCAAATAAGGATTGGGACCCTAGCGAAATTGTTCGTTTAGCTGAAGCAGAATCAATGTGTGGGAACTAGCTCAAAGAGAGAGTGATATTGTGGGAACCATAAGTAGTTCTATCTCTAATAATCATTGGTTATCAATGGTTACACCGCATTGTGCGAATCTAGTTTTTTCAGGATGTCGATGCTTCATGGATGGTTTCTGGAAGGATTCATAATGGTTCTCTGGTTTAGGATGGTTTTGATTTCCTGATGGTATAGAAGGAGTGTGCATGGGAGCAAAATGCATCAGAAGAAGTCTCACAGCTCTTCATTTTAAAGTTGAAGCAATTTTATGGGCGATGGAGTACTTATTATCCATGGACATGCTCGAGGTGGAGATGGCGACTGACAGTGCCGATGTCTTGAAGATGTTGTCCTCCCCAAATGACTGGTTAGTTTTCTTTCCTCTTTTTAATGACTTCTCCAGATTGAAGAGTAGGTTCAGGTTGTTTACTGTTAATTGTATTCTTTGTTTGTTGAATCACCGTGCAAACTCCCTCACTCATGTGCTGGAGGATATACCCGTGATTTTTCATTCGTAAACCCTCTACCGCCTTAAATTTTAATGAAATTTTGATGTTAACAAAAAAACTCGTCATATATATATATATATATTAGCAGTCCCACAATTAATTTACAATTGTTCCACATAACAAGAATGTAAATTCTAGCATATACCTCAAGTTTTCTCCATAAACTCATGGTTTAGATTTATTAATTATGGGTTTAAAACATAAAATATATGTCTTGTTATAAATTAGTTCGAGAATCAAACCCTGAAAATCAAACCAGAGCTTATTAGTATCATTACAACTATTGAATTATCACAAAATTACAGGAAATAAAAATGTATACAAAATTACAAACAAACAAAAAATAAATACAAAATTTCATACAACACTTACTCAATATCACCTTCTACATATTAATTCCAATATATCAAATGGTAACTATGGAAAATAAAAAGTGTGGAACATAAAAAATTTCACAATTTCACATGATTTCATAGTTACCATTTAGGACGTAACTGTTAACTGAGCAATTGAAAATACTTTTTAGTTCCACAAATTTAAAAATTCCACAGCTACCAGTTGAATACCAAGAAATTGAAAGATTATAGGTTTTGTGGAATGATGAGGAAATTTTCACTAATACAAGTCAAGTTTAATAAAGCTCTCGTTGTTTTCTGTGAAAACTCATTTTTTATTTCTTAGACTCATCTTTTTATTTGTAAACAACTTACTATTATTTCTAAAAAGTGTATTAGATAATCAAAACTATCCAAAAGAGTTTTCAGTTTTTGATTTTTTAAACTAATTTATAACATGACACATGATTTCTTTTTTAAATTTTAACCCTTCTATCAAAAACACTTTAACAATGATTTTATGAGAAAAATTAATGTATATAACATGATCTACATACGTGTTATTTAAAAATTTAACTTTTAGTTTAAAAGATTTAGCGTATATTTAAACAATATAAAAATGATTAAAAAATAAGTTAGTGATGAATTTTATTAGTTAAATTTTTTATTACTTGATTACTAATCTACTATCCAAAATATTACTATTATTTGGAGTTAGACTTTTCTCCATTGTAGGTAAAAAATTTAAAAGGGTTTTAGGGAATATGTTAAGTGAATATGGATTGGGTATTATTAATTCAACTGTTAAAAAAAATTACACAAAATTCAGCCAGATTCTACAATTATTATTTCATTTTAATTTTTTAGCTAGATTCCACTAAAAACAATTATACCAGATTCTACATCCAGCAAAATTCTACAATTACCATTTAGATCCATAGATGAATTTTATGTACTTGTTACACAGTTATAAATGAGAAAATGGTCAAAATAAATATGAAATTTCAAAGATTGCCAAATAAAATCCCAACTTTTATGTTTGCCAATTTAATTACAGACTTGTGATTCTAGCCAAACTAAATCCCAAGATAGTCAACATGAACTGACGTTAATTTCTGTTTAACATTGGTTTACTGGGCGTTAAGACTAGTTTCTTTTTCCATCCTATATCTCCTCTCTTCTCTTCTACGCTCATTTAGTTCTCCTATTTTCTTTGCAATTATTTCTTCAATTTCCTTCTAAGTGACTCTTCTCCTCATGTTTTTCTTTGATTTTCTGCTCACCTGAACCACTCCTTGTTCTTCTTATTTTAGATTCTGTTAATTTTTTCTTGGATTAAATGCCCAGATTAAAAAGGTCTCAATTTTTTAAATTTAAATTGATTCTAGATTGTTGGATAAAATGTTTCTAATATTTTTTAATGGGCTTTTAGAAAATGTAAATGAGATTTCTGAAAGGTTTTAACAGTTAACGTTTTCTTATTGGACTATCTAGTTGAGTCTTGAGCCTAATTAGTTTTTACAAAAACATCTTCTCCTTCGTCCTCTCCATTCCTCATTAATTCTCAGATCGAAAATTTAAATGATTTTATACGTTACTTCCGTTAGGATAATTAGAAAAAATTGATTAAGGCGAGTTTTGTGTTGCTGATTTAATGAATTGTTGAATTCGACGTATAAATAAGGTACAAACTTTGGTCTTGAGCTTCATGGAGTTTTTCCCAAATCGGTTTTAAAATTGTTGTTCTCTGGATTATTACTTTTTAAGATAAAAACACCAAAAGTTTCATCTCATAAATTGAGTTCATGTTTTAGGAGAGCAAAATGTACTCTTAAAGATACCGAATTGTAACTTTGCACAGAGTAGTCGAAATTTTTTCTCTCAAGTTCAACAGATTTGTTTATGTGACTCTATAATTTCTTTTTTTTTTTTAAGTTTTGTTACTTCTTGTTTCTTCCATTAAAAGTATTTTGTTCCAATAATTTTGAGAGAAAAAATATATTTGTTGGGGTTCTTAATACTTTTGCTGACATTACAATGGCTACTAATTCAATCGTGTTTGATCTTTCCAAAATGCAGCCTTTGACAGGAGTTAACTATTGAAGGTGGTCTGAAGAGCTCTTGTTCTTCTTCCAAGAAGTAGGTCTTGATTATGTCCTGGAATAGAAGGTTGTTGTTACTCTAGATACGTCTGATAAAGCTAAAGAGACGAAGTTCAAACTAGAAGGATCGTTTGAAGACCATAACCATACATGCAGGGGTCACATTATCCGACACCTATCATAGACGCTCTTTGACATTTATGTCAACTATTAATCTGCTAAGAACATCTGGAATCTCTTGAAGAAAAAATACGGAGGTGAAGATGAAGGAAAGAAGCAGTACATGACATCACGTTGGACATCGTTCATGATAAAATAGGAGGTTCCTATCCTGGAAAAACTGCACGAATACGAAGCAATCGTATCCAAAATTCAAGCTGAAGAAATACCGATTGATAACCAGCTGGCGGCTTTTGTATTGGTGGATAAACTGCCTAATTCCTGGAACGCATATCGTTACAAATTGAAACATGAGAATAAGAAAATGACATTGGATGAGCTAATTGCAAACGTGATGATTGAAGAAGTCAATCGACAATACATAGGTAATGGTTCAACTTTTCTATCATTTTCTTCTATTGCTAACATTGTGGAGAGTGTTGGTGATGCCAGTTTCAAGAACAAAGTGACAAAGATGTCGTTCAAAAAACAAACCTCCTAGTTTTCTACTGATTTCAAGAAGAAGATAAAATGTTGGAACTGTAATCAACTAGGACACTGTAAACAAGATTGCAAACTTCCTCCTCAACCACAAAATACGAAGACAGCTCCTGAATCTGAAGAACTAGTAGTAGTAACAACTGAGGTAAATGCTGTTAGTGGTGTAGTGAAGTGGATTGTTGATTTTGGCTCCACTCGACACATCTGTAGCCAAAAGGTGTTGTTAAAAAAACTTGATGAATCTAACGATGACAATGTGTATCTAGGAGACTGTAGTGCTGTGAAAGTAGTCGGAATTGGGGAAGTAGAATTAAAATTCTCTTCTGGGAAATCTCTCAAGTTGAATAGAGTTTTGTTTGTTCATTGTATGCGCAAGAATTTGACTTCTAGACCCTAATAATGATTGCAGGGCTCACACAGACTATAGAGGCAGGGAAACTAGTGATAACTAGGGAAGGAAACTACGTGGGAAAGGTCTATTTTAGGGGAAATCTGTTTGTGCTGGACACAAATCATGAGAACGCATCGTGTGCTTCTGCTTGATGTGTGTGTTCTATAGATGTATGGAATCTCATATGAAAGATCTGATTATCTGAATAAAAATTCAATAATAATAATAAGAAACTCTATTTTGATTCTTGGTTATTTAGATTGTAAAATGTCTAAGTGTCATGGATTGAGAATTTTATAAGATGCATACTTTTTTCACCATACCAATGGCTTTGATATATACTCGAAACTTTGGTTCAAATTGTTCAAAAAGAAAAATATGTAATTTGTAAAGGATTCTTGAAGCCTAATTGCTGAATAAAATGGTGAGCATATGCTAATATGTTGCTAAGTGGTTTAGCCGTTGTGTGAGTAAAGAGTCAAAAAGAAGACTGTTTGATACTCACTTATGCGTGAAGTAAAGAGTCAAACAGATGACTGCTTGATACTCACATATGTATAAAGTAACTAGTCAAATAGAAGACTGCATACGAGAGAATTTAAAATTCAAGAAGAAGACTCTAACTTATCTATCAATGGTGATTAAGTGCTATATTCTAGTGCGGAACTTTTGGTGGTGGATTCAAGTCTTTGAATTTAAATTTAGAGATAAGGCTTATCAAGAGGTGTTGATAAGATTAGTTAGGTTTGGGATTTTGTAGGGAAAAGAACACCCAAAACCTTGTAATATAAAAGAGATCTCAAGTGTAATTCGAGCTCTAAGAATTTAGGGTTGAAGTTTTAGAAAGCTTGTGATTTGAATCTCTAGGTTATCAATTTTTAGAGTTGTCTTAGGTTGGTTTCTAGCAGAGATTAAAACCAACAGAGATTAATCTTTCGTTGAAAAGAAGATTTCTAATAAAACATAATACTCAGTTTGAATTGCTAAAGTGTTTATCGAATTGTCAATTTAAATTGGTATTAGAAGGGTACATCGCATAACGTTCTTTACTGTTTACAAGTGTTAGATCCTGAGGACGCGATGGACAATTCACAGCAACAACTAGTTGTTGTCGCCAAAATACTTAAGCTTGATCCTGACAATTACGGTAATTGGAAAGTACAAATAGCTTAATATATTCAGGGTATTGATTAAGATGCATGGTTGGCAGTTGAAAAAGGTTGGAACCTCCAATGATGAAAGATGCTGAGGGGAATCTTGTTCCAAAGCCAAGGAAACAGTGGACCGTCGAAGAGAAGTCATATGCCAAATGGAACTCAAAAGCCATATCAGCAATCTTTAATTTACTACAACCAAATCAGTTTAAAAGGGTTCAGGGCTGCAAGAGTGCAAAAGAAGCCTGGGACATTCTAGATGTTGGTTTTGAGGGAACAAGCAGTGTAAAGAGAACTCGGATATATTTGTTGGCTTCTCGATTTAAAAATCTTACTATGGGAAAAGATGAAACCATCGCTGAATTCAACAGAAAATGTCTTCCTTGTCACATGATGCCTTGATCCTAGGAAAAACATATAAAGACAAGAAGTTGGTGAAAAAGTTTTAAGATGTCTTCCTACTAAGTTTCATGGTCACCATTCTGCTCTTGAGGTTTCTCTGAACTCTGATAATATGAGGTTTGATCTAGTGGTTGGTATGATGCAAACCAATGAATTGCAAATTGCTTCGAAGGACAGTGGTGCCAAAGAGAAAAACATAGCTCTTGTAGCTGATAAATCTTCTCACAAAAATGAGTCAACTGAAAATCTTGAAGAAAAAGGTGGGACTAATGGTTAAACGATTCCTCCGAAAAGTTGAAAGGAGACAGAAAAAGGAATATCAGGCGTCTGTTAAACAAACGTCCGATAAAGACAACTATAAGTCTGACAAACAGTGTTTGGAGTGTCAAGGTTCCAGACACTTTAGATCAGAATGCCCTTCGATTAAAAGGAAGATGGCCATTCAGTGTTTTGAATGCAAAGGGTATGGTCACACTAAGAATGAATGTGTATGTAGAGTGAGTGGAAAATCGACCATCACTACTCTGAGTGATATAGACAGTGATAGTAAGAAGATGATAATATATTGAATCACTTTGTGTCAAAATTTTGGTATTGTAGACATGAATGATACTGAGGAAAGTGAATCTCATACTAAAGTGGTTCCTAACTGTATTGAGCAAAGTTTTGATAAAACTCTATAATCATCTGACTCACAGGGTGCTGAAAGGTTTGAATTGGAATCAGAATATGAGTTGGACATGACTCATGAAGAGAAACTAGATTTTCTCATCGAGTCCCTGATAGAATCTCAGAAAGAAAACAAGAAGTTGAGAAGTGAAAAGCAGAGCGTTGAACTCTAACTAGAGAAGGCTAAAAAGGAGTTATCAGAAACAAAATAAAAAAACATCCATCTTGAAAGCAGACTAAACAAGCATCTGAAGCAGATTAAGATGCTATCTAACAGAATAAATGACTTAGATTATCTGCTCTCAGTCAGACAAACCAGTTCTGGCAATCAAGGTCTTGGTTACAAAGGAGTTGAACCAAAGAAAGTGGAATTTGTTAAAGCGGCAAACAGTACTGTTGACTCGCCTGATAAAACTCAGAGAAAGTCTCAAAGATACGGATACAAAGATTCTAATCAACATTCGAGCCTTGGATGAAAGAGACAAAAGTATGTATATCATGGTGTTCAAAGAAATAAACATATCGACTGTTGGTATTGTGGTGCATATGGTCTTATGAAACGACAGTGCTATAAGCTTCAAGCTTGTGTTCAGAGAATAAGAAGACATCAGAGATTCACGTTCTGGAAAGAAGAGAAATCATATACGGGTAAAGAAATATGATCTCTATAGTAAGGTTGCCTTCACAACAGAGAAAACTGAATCCAAATCTTCAAAAGAAAAGTGGTACTTTGATAGTGGATGCTCCAAACACATGACATGTGAAAAAGAAACTTTGCAAAATATTGAGGAAGTAATTGCTGGGAAAGTTACTTTTGGAGATGGAGCTAAAGGCAAAACAAGGGGAAAAGGTCAGACGACAAACTCTATGGATCCAAAACTGTCCGATGTTTTTCTTGTTGATGGTCTGAAAGCTAATCTCATCAGTATCAGTCAACTGTGTGATTTTGGTCTGGATGTATCATTCACTCATACAAAGTGTCGAGCTGTAGATGTACAAGTTACAATACATCCAGAAGGAGTCAGAACTAGAAATGAGTGCTATATGTGGGTACCTGGTACTTCATGCTTGGTGACAAAATCTGAAAGCAAAACTCAGATCTGACATCAACGGTTAGGTCATATGAATTTTTGCACTATGGCTGATTTGGGGCTAAAGAAATTGTGAGAGGTCTACCAAAACTCAAACGTGATCAAGAACTTGTATGTAGTCCCTGCAGTATGTGAAAACAAGTAAAGACTCAACACAAGTCTGTGCTGGATGTTAGATCAAAGGATATTCTTGAATTAGTTCACATGGATCTTATAGGTCCTATTCAGATTGAAAGTCTGCAGGAAAAAAGTACATTATGGTGCTTGTTGATGATTTAAGCAGGTACGCATGGGTTTGATTTCTTCGAGAAAAAAGTGATTCATTTGAAGCCTTTAGAAGATTGGCACTACAGCTGAAGAATGAACATCAAGGAATTCAGTTTATTCGGAGTGATCATGGTGGAGAATTTGAAAATGATATATTCCAAAATTTCTGTAGATTGAATTATGCAAGAAGAGTTGTCAAACTTTTGTAGGTTGAATGTTTGGGTCCTTGTTTATCAACCTGAAAATGTGAATGTTGTAGGCACAAAATGGATTTTCAAGAAGAAGATAGACAAAGATGGAAATGTTGTCAGGAAAAAATCAAGACTGGTTGCTCAAGGATACTCTCAAGTAGAAGGTGTTGACTTCGAAGAAACATTAGCTCCAGTAGCACGATTAGAGTCTATCAGGTTCCTGCTTGGAAGGGCTTGTAAAATGAAGTTCAAGCTGTATCAAATGGATGTTAAAAGTGTGTTTCTGAATGGGGGTACTACAAAAAGAAGTGTATGTGGAACAACCAAAAGGATTTGAAGATACAAAGCTTCATGATCATGTTTACAAACTCAACAAGGCTTTGTATGGTCTCAAGCAAGCACCAAGAGCTTGGTATGATCGACTTTCCACCTTTCTGTTCAATAACGGTTATACAAGAAGGAGTCTAGACAAAACACTGTTCACGTACCAGAATGATGATGGTTTCATAGTAGTGCAAATATATGTTGATGATATGGTTTTTGGTTCTACGAGTTAACAGATGGCTGACAAGTTCGTGAAAGTCGTGACTAAAGAATTGGAAATGAGTATGAGTGGTGAACTCACTTACTTTCTTGGACTTTAGTCAAGAAAATGGCTGATGGGATCAAAGTACTTATGCAAAGAACTTGATATAGAAGTTGGTCTAGAAACCAGTAAAGTTGCAAAGACCCAATCAACTAACACTAAGCTGTTTAAGGACAAATCAGGAAAATCTATTGGTGCAACAACCTTCAGAAGTCTTATTGGAGATATGCTATAACTAACAGCAAGTCGACCAAACATCTGCTTCTCAGTAGGGGTCTGTGCAAGGTTCTAGGCAAGTCCCAAAGAAAGCTACTTTTAGGTAGCAAAACGAGTTCTGATGTACATAAGCGGGACTCAGAATCTAGGGATATTCTTCACCAAGGACACAACCACTAGTCTAACAGGATACTGCGATGCAGATTGGGCTGGATATGTAGATGATAGAAAAAGCACAAGTGGTGATGTTTTTTTATGGGAAACAATCTAATAACTTGGTTCAACAAAAAACAGAATTGTGTTTATTTATCCATAATTGAAGCCGAATACATAGCTCTTGGGAGTTGCTACACTCAGTTGCTTTGGATGAAATAAATGTCTACGGATTATGGTATTACTTCTGAAACTTTGCTTATTTTCTGTGATAATCAAAGTGCTATAAGTATTGCCAAAAGTCTTGTTCAACATTCTCCTACTAAGCATATAGACACACTGATAAAAGTTTTTTTTTGTATGTGTCCCCAGATCAAATCAATTGAGCATAGTGGTAAGTAAATGGGAATTGTCGAACCAAATACTCAGAGATGCTTGTAAACAACGTATCTACTACTAGATCTTAGTTCATGCAACCTACCATTCTGTCACTATGATAGGCTATGATATTAGGTGAGCTTGCAAACTAGACAATAGGACAAAGTACACTAAAAGACAAAATAAAAACAGAATGGAAATGACTAAAACATAGAAATGACTTAAAAATAGAGCACAACAATTGAAATAAGATAGAAATAAGGTTAAAGGCAAAGATCTAAAGGATAGGGAGGTTAATCGGTGATAAACTTGCCGATCCCAACTCACCGAACTCTTTTGAGCGATCTCTAGACCGGGACAATGCTAGATCAATCCGTTCTCACGATGAAGACCCCTATCCGGATCGAATGATCCATTATGGCGCTAGCCGCGATCATACCAAACCAGAAGCATTAAGCTAAGCCCAACTTGTCTAATAGCCGACCCACATGCTAGATCTCTCTTCGGCGGATCAAGCCATCACTCACAAGGCACGTGGTCTCCGTTCCATCGGCGCTAGCCTTAGGTCACGGCCCAAATCAGATCTCTCTTGATCCAGAATTAAGCTTAGCCATGTGAGAAGAGATTGGAGTTCAGATGACAGCGGGGGAATCAACGGATGCACCTCCGATCGCCCTATCCTCGAGATCCACACAGATCTACTTGCGCCTCATGGATTGAGTGCGGAGGAGTAGGGAAGATCTAGATTGCATAAACATAAAGAAACTTAAATGAAATTGCAGAAAGTAAAGATAAAGATCAAACTTAATTCATTAACTTAAAAGCATAATCATAAAGAGTACCTTAAACAAGCGAGAGAGTTTTTCAGCTAAACATCCGATAAAAGTTGATAAGAGTCTGATTAGAGGGTATTTATAGGGTTAATTTCATAGTCCTAATGGTCAAACCGACCTAAGTTGGTTAACCATGAATTTTTTAAATCTTGCTCTCGGAGTCATTGCGCAAGCTTGGGCACCAAGGAGTGCTTCTTGTGTTGGCCCTCGTGGGTTGAGACTGAGTGAATGGTCCGAGTGTAATCCTTGCGATGAAGGGATTGATCTTCCCTCGCGACAGATGGGTCGAGGCTGGTGACTGAGGCATCCTTTCTTGAGCATTCTGAGCAGTCCTCGCCCTGCGATCCGCAAGGTAGCGATCCGAGGTTGCACGATTTTTTCGCCTAGCAGCTGATCCAATTGTCTTTAGCTACAGTTTTAACTCCTTTTTTGCTTCTTTTCCTAGATAAAACTCCTAGCTCCAAATGCAAATTCAAAGAAAGCAAAACAACCCTAAAATGATCTAAGTAAACAGAAAATCTATCTAGACGGATGCAAAACAACCTAAAATAAAACTCTAAAACCATCAAAAATCACACACATCACACACATGATCATTTTATTTGAGAACTTGTTGACGAGAAACTGGTTAAACTTGATCATTTGAACACTAATTATCAACTCGCTAATTTGTTTACTAAACTCTTGTCATTTAATTGATTTGTTGAACTACGAACTTCAATTGGAATTTGTGAATGCTGAGTTTATGTTGTGAGGTCTCTGTAGATCTAATCTGAAGCATGAACTTGATTCTGAAACTAGGAGTAGACACTTGAGCAAGGCAGAAAGATATCAGGATTGATCGACTCAATGGAAAATAGTTGCCTATCATGCCATCACATGAAAATTTCTGATTTGACATGATGAATGTTAGGAAAAGGAGGTCAAAGAGCTGAGGAGAGCTAATGTATATGAGTTGAGAAGTCAAGTGATACTCATTGCACAAAATTCACTAGTAAAGTGAGTTTACGGAATCATTGATTGAGAAGTTAAGTGATATCTTTGATTTAAGACAATGTGTGGCCAGTTATGTTGATAAAGTTTTTTTTTTAAAGAAAAAAAAGAAGGTGAATTGATGGCCTATTTCTGACTCTCCAAAGGAAATTCCAGCTGTCCAACCCGTTTGATATGCTCAAGTTCATGAATTTCTTGTGACAAAGGTATGCTAGTGTGAAAGTCTAGCCTCTGACCCTTGATCCTGATCGTATGTCTCAGTGAGTGAGGATTCTGTTTATCAGTCTCAGAGGTTAAGCTCTCTTGTGAATGATCATGTCAACATTAAGGTATGACTTTCAGTTTACTAAATTAATTTATGTCTTTAAATTCTCAGGATAAGTGTTCACAAGTTCAATTTTAATCTGGGTCACTTAAAACTTCGAAAATTTTAATAAAAAGTGATGCCTTGATTTCTTGATTAATACTTTCGAAACTTAATTCACTGATTTCATTGTTTAGTTGTGAGCTAACTGGCCAATTCAACAAGAATTAGGCGGAAAATTGGGCTGTTTTTTTTAAGGGTCCATGATAGAGTAAGTTCGTTGAAATGAAGAGAAAGTGATGGTCAGATTCATTGCTCCTCTAATCAAAGCGCATTCATCTCCTAGATTCATCAAAATGACTCCTCGCTTTATCTTTTTCTGAACTTGTCTTCTTAAGTTCCAAATACAAGTCTGCAAAGAACACAAGAAAGAGAAACAACAAAGGTCAATTCAAAGAGATGGAGAACACCCAGATCTCTCAAGGTTATGATCTTGCCACCATTGTTGCTTATATCAACAACCAGGAACAATTGATGATTGTGTACAAGCCCATGGGGTTGAGGCTTCCATCAGTGGTGGCCCCTTCAGATTCTGTTGCTCCATCCGCGACTTCTCAACCGGTAGATTCTAGTTTTGTTTGTGCAAGTCCGGTTCGTCGTCATGCATTCCCACCTCTGGAGCTGCCAAAATCACCATATCTTGGTGATTTTGCAGAATTCGAAGTTGATCTGCCACCAAATCTGTCAACTCAGTCACCTGTAGAGATGGATTCAACCACCAATAGAGATGTTGAAGTGATTAGGGTTTCAAAAGGCCAAGCAACTGAAAAGACACAACTCCCACATAATCACAAGCGTCCAATGAATGCATGTTCCATTAGAAAGTCACAAAACTCACCGCATCGTGAAATTGGAGAAGTCATCTCAACATGCCTTAACATTGGGTTTGATTGTTTTGTCTTTTTGTCTTCAGAAGCGTATCGAAGGTACAAGCTATACTCTTCGTGGAACATGCATATGCTTTTGATGATCATGAGTCAGAGTTAGTGAAATTGTTGAAAGATGCTGGTTTGTTTAACTCGTTAGATATTGTTACGAATTGTGATTCTGATGTGTTGTGTGAGTTTTTGGCAAATATGCCATATCACAATCAAGAAAGTGATGCTTGGACCGTGTTCTTGAGAGGATTCGAGTACACAATTTCTGCCTCTACGATCAATGATGCACTGGGATCACTTGATCTTATGGATACATCAAATGCATAGAAGCTTGAAGGAGTCTTGTCAAAAGATATTGCCTTGACAGTGACTGGTGGAACTTGCAAAAATCTATCTCAGGTGAAAGCACATCTCACTGATCTGTATTCTCAATTGTACACCTTTTGCTGCACAAAATGGCTTCCGACATCGAATGAAGGGTATGTTAGTGTGATCAAAATTCAACTCTCATACAAGATTACAACTCGGATCTCCTTCAATCTAGGAAAAGTTATGTTCAACAAGATCAAGAAAGCTGCTGCTTCAACAAAAGAGACCAAGTCTAAGCTATATCTCCCATATCCCTCAATGCTCACTCGATTTTTGGCTAATCAACATGAGGTTCCTGTTGCAGCTTCATCTGTCAGAAGCAAGAAATTAATGACCAACAAACAGGAAGAAAAAGCTAAGGCATCCTTGATGGAAGAGACCTACACAACCAAGGAGTTGCTGTAAACAGTTCTGGTTTTTTCTGGGGAAATAACACATCTCTGCAAGAAAGCTCTAAAAGTTAACTTGCTCTTTCTTAATCTACTCTTAAATCGAGTAATTATTTTTGACTTTATATGATTCTAAGCAGGGGGAAAGACTCAAGATTCTAACATGGTGCATGAATTTGATAAAGAACAGGAGCTTGATGAGAATCTAATTCATGATCTATCTGATTGAGGGGGAGTTTAGACTGAGGGGGAAAGAACACTATAGCTCTATCTTTTTTGCCACTCTGTGGCATTTCTTTTGAGCTGATATTAAAATCCATCTTTTGGCCAATCTATGACATTTCTTTTAGTCTGACATTAAACTCTGTTTCTTGATGACTAAACCTGTTTCTAATCGAATTTGGAAATGTGATATCAAACGGTTTAATGAATTAACCCTTTCTTGCATTCGACTAGTTTCTTCTCTTGTGTTTTCTTAGTGTAACATGTACCTGAGCTTATACATCACATTAAGTAAAAAATGGGAGATTGAAGCTGCGAGTTATCATGTGCAGTTGATTAATGAAGTCATGTGCAAGGCACACGAAGACTTGAAGATCAAGTTAGTTTGAATTTAAATTTAGAGATAAGGCTTATCAAGAAGTGTTGATAAGATTAGTTAGGTTTGCAATTTTGTAGGGAGAAGAACTCCCGAGCCTTTGTAATATAAAATGGATCTCAAGTTTAATTTTAAGTTCTAAGAATTTAGGGTTGAAGTTTCAGAAATCTTGTGATTTGAATCTCTAGGTTATTAGTTTTTAGAGTTGTTTTAGGTTGGTTTCTAGCATAGATTAAAACTAACAGAGATTAGTCTTTTGTAGAAAAGAAGATTTCTAATAAAACGTAATACTCAGTTTGAATTGCTAAAATGTTTATCGAATTATCCAAAAGTTGGAATTTTATTTGGCAAATCTTTGAAAGTTCATATTTATTTTGACAATTTTTGGAATCAAAATCACATATATCTCTAGTACGTATCATCTAATTAGTCTGAAGAGACTTTATATAAATATAATGTCATCATCATATATATTATTAGAGGAATAATTTTTTAAGAAAATCTTAAGTGTCAACACCATTTTAAAATTTAGCTTGGTTGATTACCTTTATTATTAAAATTTAGTTTATTTTTATATAAATGATGATTTAATATTAGTTAATGTTCGAGTAGGATCTATTACAAAAGTTCAAGATGCAACTCGTTGATTAAAGAGATAATGGGTTAGGATTTTGTCAAAAAAGGATGCAAGGAGAAAATGTTCAAGAATAAAGTGTCGAGTTGCTCTGTATTGCTTGTGTGTAATTGTCAAAAACGTGGTCTTATTGCGGAGACCTCCTTTCTATTTATGAAGCATATAGGAGGTTATAAATAGATCAAAAATGGAAGTATTACATTTCTATTTAGATTTGAAATTATTTAGAAGATTTCGAATGATTTTGGAAATATTCTATATAGGAAAAGGAATATTACCATTTTTCTTCTCGATGACATGTTGGCCGAATTCTTCCTATGATGAGTTGCCAAGATGGATTTCTTCAGTGTTGAATTTGAACAACAAAACTTTTCTACCGAGTTCATGATTTGTTGTTCGTGGACCAAAGTATGATCTCAGATTCACTTCCAATAATTCTCTCCTAGACTCGGAAAATTATCTCGAAATTTCCAAGTTGGAGAAAAATTACCTGCTTCTGGAATCTTCTGTCCATGTGTCACTCTGTTATTGGTTTTTTTGGTGGTTCGCCAGGCTACTCGTAGGTCATCATTCTGGGTTGATTTGGCTTTCGGTTATTTTCCTATAAAATCGCACCCAATTCCTTATTGTTTACCTTTACTGCTTCATATTGCCTAATAGATAACTTCTCTCTCTATTTTTTCTCTTTTACATTTCACTGAAGTGTCTTAACAGCAACCACAAGGGTAAAAGGGAAAATGGGCCTTGACGACTTTTAATTGCCTTATGTAATGGATGGCCTTAACACTATCCTTGACAAG
Organism: Lepidium aucheri; assembly: GCA_900406435.1. Taxonomy (NCBI): domain Eukaryota; kingdom Viridiplantae; phylum Streptophyta; class Magnoliopsida; order Brassicales; family Brassicaceae; genus Lepidium; species Lepidium aucheri. The sequence continues at coordinate 20,159 of OVBA01001545.1, read as the reverse complement.
TCACTTTCTCACATCTCTGGGACCAATGTTCACCAACTTGGTGGTGTTTCTCTTCAACTTCCGACGGCCAAGGATGACACTTGTCCTCCTACTACTGCTACTATCGGAGCAGCCGACCTTGGTATCATTTCTAATTCTGTAAGCCTTGTTGACATTGATGGGATTGAGTCTGCTATTGGTTCTAGAAATTTGCGGTCTTCGAAGAATCGAAGAAGACTAAAGCAAAAAACTCAAAAGGAAAGTCGTCTGCTGCATTGGTGGTTAAGAGGAGACTTTCTGAGAAGCGAAGTAACATGAAAGGTCCTTCTTCCGAGATCGTCCCTAGGAAAAAGAGAAAGGCCGTTGCTGACTTTCGGTTTACTCATAACCATACTAGTACAACTCCTGTGCTTTCATTCTGCTCTGAATGCGGTGAACTTATACGCCAGATCAGAACCACTTTGGAGCTACTTCCTCCTCCCAATCAAATGAATAATAGGAACGAGTATGAGGGGACCTCATATATGATCTTCAAGGTTTGCCTCCTTTTGTATGTTAAAGTAGCCTTGTTTCTGACTTTCTAATGTTTTTGGCCTTTCTTTAGCTAGCTCATTGGCCATCTGAACTGGATTTTGCTGGATCGCGAGAACTTTCATGCTAATGGCGGCGAGGACTCTCATAGACTTACTCATCTGGCTGACCGCGCTGGCAACTCTCATCTTGAAGCGGTTGAAGCTACCTAGACTGCGTTGATCTGTTTTGGGTATACCTCAATTCCTCTTTGTATGAAAATGTAACCGAGGAACTCGCTTGACGTTACTCTAAACATGCACTTAGCCGTTTTGAGCTTCATTTGATATTCGTTGAGTGTTCTGAAGCACCAAGCTAGATGATCCACATGGTCTTTGCTTTCCTTGACTTGACAAACATGTCGTCGATATTGACCTCTATTGTTTGGCTGAATTGATTAGCGAAAATTTTGTTAAAACGATGTTGAAATGTTGCTCCCGCATTCTTTAAGCCAAATAGCATAACTTTGTAACAATATGTTCATCTCTCAGTTATAACCTAGATCTTTTCCCTGTCTTCTAGGTGCATCTTAATATGGTTGTATCCTGAGAATTCGTCCATTAAAAAGAGGAGTTTTTTGCTTGCTGTTGCTTCGAGGATTCGGCTCATTGTTAGGTAAAGGAACGCTATGTAAGATCCTTCTAAACATATGTGAGAATGACGAGTTTTGAGCTTGAGCTAAGATTCGTCCGATTTCAGGTGCTGAGTTGGTGGCCTGATTGAATTGTGATCGCATCTCGTTCATCATTCCCATGATGGTTGCAGTATCTAGCATTGTCGGTACAAATGGTGGGTGAGCATTTCCTTGCCTCGTTACGTTAGTGAGCTGCAAACTCAGTATTTCGCCGAACAAGTTCCTTTGCACGTTAGCGAGTAGTTCCACGAGATGTCTGTTTGCCTATATAGGCGCGTGACTGGCTTCGTGCAACTCGGTTCTCACCTTTATTTGGTCAAGGCGCTCATTGTTTCTTTTTTCTGTTGCCTCCAATTGTGCTAGTAAATTTTGTAGCATCGCCGCGAATGTCGGTGGTTTGGCCAGTGATCCTAGAAGGTTAGAACTTTGTGAGACTCCTCCCGGCTCTCCATTGTCTAAACTTGGTTTTGGGCTAAATCACGGGGGTTTTCAAATTGCTCTGGAAAAGGATCGTTAAACCATCTCAATGGTAATTTGATTGCGTTGTCGTTTCACAAAAAAAAGAGTCAAGTGACTCACCATATATAAAAGGAATCAACATCACATGTTGAAGTCTACAATGGCTTTTCATTAATCAAGCGTAGTTATCTATACACTTGTCATTGTTTTATCATTGTAGACCTCATTGTTTTACTATACATATATGAACGTTGTGTAATAGTTAGAATTCATACTTTGAATAACTTCAATAAATTCAAAAATTTTAATTAGAAAAAATTATTTGATATATCTTTAGAATCATCTTTCTAGAATTTCAGGTGCCTCACTAGACTAATCAGATTTTTGTTATACCGAATAAAGTTATTACCTCGATTTTATAACATGTTATCAGTACAGTTGCTTCTCGATAAGTTATATTTAAATTTATATATTTTTATAATAGTCGTTTTGTACCCTCATAATGAGTAACTCGGTTCCCATAGATATACAAATATTAAATATCTAGATTTAAATCAGAATGCTGTTAAAATGCTTGTTTAAATTTAAATGCTGGGAGAGTGCTCGCTTAAGTTTACATATGGTCATAATGATGTCTCAAATTTAAATGCGGTTAACATACTCGTTCAAATTTAATTTATAGGCTAAGTAGTATTCATTTAAATTTTATTTAAATAGTATTATATTGGTAGATTTTGCCTCTAATATGGGTGACTACGTCACTACATTATATAGTGGTAAAATACACACTACCCCAAGACATTCAAAATAATAAAATTTTTTGAATCTAGAAAATATTGTTGACATGATATCAGTTCCATGAACTTGATTAAATGGAGTGGTAAAAAGCCAAATTTATTTTCTTTAGAGGAAATAATCTTTTCATGAAACTTAAAATCTTGTATAATCCAAATTCTAAAGAGAATTTTTTGAGTTTCCCGGACTATACCTTGAGAAGTATATAGTGACCAGTCTCTTGGAAAAAATTTAATATTGGAAAAGATCTTAAAACTTCCTTCCAATATGTATCATACTTATGCATTTTGACTTATTAATATCAACGTAATATCGGGTCTGTGGATCTTAGTAAAGGAAGTGAAAAGAGCCAAAATTTATGTTTCGAGTGGGTACCAATCTTTCCATATATTAAGCCATATATACTCCGAATTGTAAAGAGATTTTGTTGAGTTTGCTGGACATATATTTTGAGAGGTATGTAGAAGTTTGTTCCATGGAAAAGAGGAAAAAGAGGGGGTTCACAATCCAGATCTCTCTCTAAACTGTCTTATAGCACTATTTCCACCAAACTATGAGCCTCTTTACAATTCCCCACCTGAAAAAGTTACAAGTCATATTTCCCTCTAAATTGGTTAATTTGGTATAATAGATTTAAAGCGAAACGGAACTAAACCATACCATTCTTTCTTGAAAATAAACCGATTTTGTACTCAGATTAGTCATAAGATCTGACTCGAAAGTTTTTCCCCAAATCACAAAATTTAAGCCCTATAAAACCCATAATGGTGATTTTGAAATTGTCATATCTCTATTGATTGTGCAGAGAAGAGAAAAAATGGAAGAGGAGAAATGGAAGATTTCTGGGATAAAGAGGTTTTTGTTCTTTCTTCTCTAACTGTAATAAAAAACTATGTTTAAATCCAACAATAAAGAACATGATTTTAATACACAAGAAGATTTCAAGTAGAAATATATACCAATGGCCAACCATTCACAAAATTAAAACAGAATGGATTCCCTCGGATGACTCATCTTCTCCATAGCGATTGTGCTCTAACATTGAAGCAATTTTTCTGTTCAGATGTTGATGTTTATTGATATCTTCAAATGATTTGAATGGATCCACTCCAGAAAAATCTTAAACCAAAGACAATTTAGAGAGTAAATCAGCAAAAAGAAAAAAGAAGCAATAAAAATTAAACTCAACGAAAATGTCCAGATTCGTTTCAGCGAAAGTATTCATGTTTTTGTTTGTAATTTTTTTTTGAGTGGTGAATCTGGGTTGATATCGGGTTTAGATTACTAAAATTGGGTCATTACCGGTTTAATTATTGATTATGGTTCAATTTACTTCGGTTAGGGTTAATTGGTATATAATAAACCAATAATAATCCAATTTTGTTGGGGGGGGGGACATGTAACCTTCTGAGATGGGGAAATATATTTTCAAACACTAAGGTGGGGAATAGTAAAGAGGCTTATTATTTGGGTTAAAATTGTGTAATAAGATAGTTTAAAGGGAACCTGAAACCTTAGTCCAAAAGAGGGTCTAATATTGGAAAAGATTTCGTAACTTCCTTTTTGATTTGTGTAAGATGCATTTCATTTATCGTCAACATAATATCATGTTGTGAGATATAAATGAGGGAAGTGGAAATAAAGTCTTATGATCTCCGAATTCTAAAAAGAATTTGTAGAGATTCAAAAACATATACTTTCAGGTATATTGTAATCAGTCTGATCAATTGAGAATGAAAACTCCAAAAGGAATGAATAGTTCTGGAAAACTACTAATATTGAAAAATATCACAAAACTTCTTTTGAATATGCATCATACATAGATGCAATTAAATCACGTTTTGTGATTAGTAGAAATATTAAGATTTCCCTTTATTGCATGATCACCCTAGACACTCATGCATCATAAGGGAACTCACATGGTCATTTATGAGATTAAAATGACATATGTTGTATGTTCTCTTGAAAATTCGATAATAAGGCCATAATCAACCAAAAGTTTATTAAAAGTCATCAAAGATTCTTGAATGGATTCGAGGTGATATTTACGGATTTTATATATCTACCATGTGGATCATAGTACAGATGATCACATGTTTGTCTATTATCAATTTCGAAATATGGAATTTGCGAGATTTCTAACATATGTAATTAAGAGCTGAGTTATCTAATTATCCTATCAACAAAGTTAGATTAGACAACACTGGTGAATTTTTATCGATGACATTCAATATTTCTTGAATTATAAAGGGAATTGAAGTTCAGCATTGTATTGCTCATAAAATGGTTTGGTTAAAAAGCATAGAATACCCAAAATAGCAGACATCATTTTGGAAGAGCACTTGATGTGTAATATGTGATTCTAAACATTTGAGGGGGAGTCTCTCTTATACTCTTTTTCTCTTTCTCTGGTTTTTTCCAACGGGTTTTCTTGAAATGGTTTTTAACAAGGCAACACAAGACATCAAAAAGAAATAAAAAATCATGTCTATAAGATTGAAGCATGCCCTCAAGATGTGTAAAGTACAATCATCATCATTTCAAGGGAAGTTTGCGTAGTTGTACTCGTTTTTTTCCTATGGTTTTTCCCACTAGGTTTTCCAAAGAATGATTTTTAACGAGGCAACACAAGATAATAAAATACATAAAAGATTATGTCTATAATTTTGAAACATGCCCTCAAGATTTGTACAATATAATCATGATCATTTCAAGGGAAGTTTACCTCGTTGTACTCTTTTTCCTTTCCTTTGTTTTTTTCCATTAGGTTTTTCAGGAAATTTTTCTAAAAAGACAACAAAAGACGATGAAGATATTGGATTAAGATATGTCCAATCAATAAACAATGTTAAAGAAAATATATTCATCACATTGAACTGCACCATCAATGATATGTGTGAAGAGTGGTCTCCATCATTCAAAGGAAAGCTTGAACTTGTACTTTTTTCTTTTCTGATGAGTTTTTCCACTAAGTTTTCCAAAGAAGGTTTTTAATGAGACAATAGTAGATAGCAAAAGACAAAAAAGACATAACACAAGAAGCAATAATAACATTAGTGTCCAAGGGGGAGTGTTATAAACTTGATTCAAGAATCAAGTGACTGACGAGATATAAAGAGGAGTGTTATAAACTTGACACATGAGTCAAGTATTATTTTATGTTTATTTAGATTTAATCTTTTTTATATAATGTCAATAATTACATAAATTAAGTATACAATTATAATTATACATTTTATTAAAATTAATTCGTTGTCCATTTAATTTGTTTGATTTAATTTAATTTTGGTTATTTTGATGTGAAGATAATTACATAAATCTTATAAGAAATTATAAAACATAAAATTATTTTGTGTTTTTTTAAATTTACTTTATTATGTATAATGTAGATAATTACATATAAAATTATTATTTTACATCATGAATTCGTTTTAAATACTAAATTTCTTTTAATGTATTATATTAGTTGTGTTTAATATAAAGATAGTTCAATATGAATTTATTTAGTTATTTTATTATGGAGATAACTACACATGATTTTTTGTCACTAATTATTATTATAAAGATCCAAAGTAGAATATTGAAATAAAATATATTTGTAGAATACTAAAGTCGGCGGATTACATGAACATTTTCAGAAACTTAAGCTCAAAAGAGAGAAGCCATATATTAAAATCCTGAAAATACTAGACAAGAACACTTGATGATAAAGACTCAAAGAACAACTTCGGTCAAACATCAAAATCACCACTGACTAACCAACATCCAAGCTGATGGCAGAATCTCCTATGGTGAAAATGAGTACCTCGCAACTGAAATATGAGCTACTATACCGGTGCCAGAACTGCGCAAAACTATGGAAAGAAGCCCAATAGGAGGCGAGACCAAAAACAAACTAAATGGCAGAAAAAGCTGAAGAGCAGGAAGCTCTTATGCCGGAAATGATGAAATCGAAAACACAGCCGACTAATTGACGTCTCAATAGAACCCAAGAATAGACCAGACCTCGATCAGGTCTTTAACGTACATACAAAGAGCAAACCAATCCTCTATGCGGAGAAAACCAAACCCAAACAAGCACATCTACCGATCCAATCCGAAAAAGAACTAGATAAACAATCAAAGGAAGCAGATAAAGAACCTAACCCACAAGAACCTAACCTAGAACTAAAACAAGGCTAACGAAAACTTAACACAAATACTTAAAATTAATAACTAAGAGGAAGAGGACACACAGCAAACCAAAGAGGGAGAGAGGATAACCAAAAGAGATCCACTTAAACATGAAAGAGATCCAAGCCCCAAGGGAGGACATTGACTCTAACTGCACCAAGCCGAACTCAACCTACAAAATCCAACGAAAGCTCATGACCACGCCAAAACCATACGGTGGAACCAGATCCACTAAACCACACCGGTTAAAAAGGCATAGGGTAAGAGATCAAAGAAAATATGAGCGATGACCTTGCGTTACAACGAGAAGGCTTCCGTCACCACCAACAGCGCAAAGCTCACCGTGAGATCCATCGGAATTCTGAGGCAAAGAGAACATGACCGACGCTGGCGGTAATGAAGCCATCAACGGCGGCCAAAAGCTTACTGCTTGTTGATGTAGTCGACCAGATATTTTCAAAAATAAAGTTTATATTCAACTACACATGATTTTCTAAGAAATTATAAAACGTAAAGTAACTTTGTGTTTGTTTAGATTTAGTCTTACTTTTTATAATGTAGATAATTACATAAATTATACTGAAATTATAGTTTTACATCTTTTGACAGTAATTCATTTTTAGTTTAATTTGTATATTTTAAATTAATATAATTATCTCTTAAAGTTTACAAAAATCTAAATATTAGATAAGAATATATTAATTTTTTTTTGTTTTGATCTAATACAATTACCATTTATTTAAATTTTATTGAGAGAAAGATAATTATATATTAAATTTGTTGAGATAAAGATGACTGCATATAATTAATCTAAATGAAAATAAAATAGAAGAAACACGATGATAGTTGCGCTGCTTTGGCGTCGTTGCTCTCTGGCGGCGAGTAGATATGGCGGTATGTGGTGGTGTTTAGCAGATTGTTAGCGGCAGCGATTAGATCCGTTGTTCTTTGGCGGCGTTGGCTTCGGTCGAAGGAGTATTTGGTTATCGGTATTTCTTCTTCTTTTTGATGGCTGGTTTAATGATCTTCTTTGGTCTTTCTGGGATTTGGTTTCTTGGTCTTGGTGGTGCTCTGGTTCTATTTATGTAGAGGACTTGTCCGATCATGTTTGGTGTAGATTATGGTTTTCGTTTGTTAATGGTCTCAGATTGTTTGCGGTGTCGTCTTTTGTGGTGATGTATAATCTTCTGTTCGTGGTATTCGGGTTAATTGCTTTGTTCATGGTGGGTTGTGATCTTGGTTTTATATCATTTTGTTTTATCTTAATCGTTGGGAGATTGTGGATTCGTTACATTCTTATGCGGATTGTTGAAGTTTTTCTCATGTTCTTAGTATTCCCGGTCGTTATTTGGTTGGATTTGGGGAGGTTTTGGTTGGAAGGAAGGTGGATTATTACCTGTTTTTTGTCTGAATGGTTTTGGTTATTGTTTGTCTTGAGTTTCAGATTTAAAAGTCACGCTTGATTGCTATTTTTTGTCCAGATTGTTTTGAATTTGAATTTCAAAATTGTGTTATCTCGGATTGTTTTCATCAGGGTTTCTGATTTTTATTGAAGATTAGGGCGTTCTCTCCTGTTAAACATTTCTATTTATTCTCTTTTACAGGGTCTCAGATTGTTTATCTTTATCGCCTCTTTTCTCTTTTTTTCTATCGGGTTCTAGTTCTAACTATGTCTCAATCCTCTCTTCAGATTAATTCTGTTGGTGGGAAACGTTCACCGATCAAGGTTCCGCATTTTGACAACTCTGATTTGATTAAACGTTATGAACGTTCTCTCATTGGACATTGTTTTAATCCGGCAGTGCAAGTGGTTTCTCAGTTGTTAATCATGTTGCCAAAGTTTTGGAAAATGGAAAAGCGTGTGAGAGGGTTGGATCTAGGTTTTGGTAAGTTTCTTTTCGATTTTGATAAAGAGGAGGACATTGTTAAGGTTCTTCAGTTATGTCCATTTCATTTTGATAAATAGATGGTTACTCTTGCTCGTTGGAAACCAGTACTGGATGTTGATTTCCCTTCGTCTATAATCTTTTGGATTCGGGTTTTGGGTTTACCTGGGCAGTATCGGGCGCCGATTACCTTCCAGGCTATTGGTGAAGCTTTGGGCCATGTTCATGAGATAGACATGGATTATGATAGGGTGAAGGTAGAAATCGATGGATTACAACCATTGGTGTTTGATAGATCAGTTCAGTTTAGTGGTAATGTTGAGGTTGAGGTTGGTTTTGAGTATGGGCGCTTATTGGGCTATTGTGAAGAGTGCCATAGTCTTTGTCATGATGTCTCTCGTTGTCCTTCTTTGGTTAAATCCGCAGATTTGAGAGATGTTGTGGGTGGATCTCGTGATGTTGGGGAGAATCCTTAGAGTTTTTGCACTGCTTTGGCGGGTCTGAGTGAAGGTTTTGTGGGTCAGGAGCTTAAAAAGACGCTGGTCGTGGCAGAAATCGTTTGCATTCAAAACCGTTTCAGCGTCGTTCTTCGGGTCCTGCACATCTTTCTAGTGTGCCTCTTGTTGATGGCTCTTCTGTCCTTTCTCCACTTGTGAATGATGTTGCTAAATTTGTTGATCAGGTTAATTTAGGTTCTTCTTCTGATAATCCTTAGACTTGTCGTAAGCTTCTTCCAGAGTTGGAAGATGTTGGTTTTGTTAAAGGTCATGATCAGGTTATGGATGGTTCTGTTCCAAGTTTGGGATCTGAGCTGGAGGTTGTTTTGGCGGATGATGATGCTTCATTGGGTTCTGAATGGCTGTCTGGTTCGGATATGGTGTTTGATAGAGAAGAGGGTGAAGTTGATCTGTTGGAAAAAGTGGTTGAGGAGTGTTCTAAAGTTAAATATATTCGTGGTTCTGCTCAAAATTCCAAGTTGACTTTGAAACTTCGTGGTGCTAGTTCTAAGAAGCGTCAAGTGGAAGGTTTTATTTCTCCTCGTCGTAAGGGTACTAAATCGGTTGTTAGTTTGAAGTCTGGTGTGAAGGGGACCAAGCTGGTCTCTTCATTGAGTACGGTCGAGGGTGGGGCTCCTTCACCTACTTAGTCTTGTTTTGTTTTGTCTTATGATTAAGTTTCTTAGTTGGAATTGTCAGGGAATTGGTACTCTTGTTTTGTTTGGTTTTTTAAGGGATATTGTATTTCGGAATAAACCAGATTTCCTATATTTATGTGAAACTAAGAAATCCGATATGTATTTGGAGAATTTAGTAATAAATTTGGGTTATTCTAATTTTATTTCAGTAGAACCTTCTGGTTCAAGTGGTTGACTCATTTTGATTTATAATAATGATTATTTGGTTGATCTTTCTTTTAAAAATAAAAACCTGATTGATATTAGCTTTAAATTGGATGGAATTAAATTTTTCGTGTCTTTTGTTTATGGGGATCCTATTCAATCTTTTCGTTCAAATATTTGGGAACGTTTAATTCATTCAAGTTTGGCTCGTGATGGGCCGTGGTTAATGGTGGGTGATTTTAACGAACTCTCTGGAAATCATGAGAAATTAGGAGGGCGGGCTCGTCGTTCTGCTTCTTTTGTTCCTTTTAATGATATGTTGCGGATTTGTGGTATGGTGGAGTTTCCTTGTTTAGGGAATTCTTGGTCTTGGAGAGGTATGCGTCGATCAGGGTTAGTCCGGTGTAAGTTGGATAAGGCTTATGGGAATTCTGATTGGCACTCTAAGTTTCCTACTCATGTTTCTAGATATTTACAGATGATTGGTTCTGATCATCGTCCAATTCTTGTTGGCCCTCAGGGTTCTCGAGTTAGGAAACGGGCGGGTTTTGCTTTTGATAAACGATGGCTATGTCGGTAGGGTTTGTCTGACTGTATTAAATTGGGATGGTCGAGATATGCTAATGTCTATCCAATCAAGATTTTAGTTAAGATAGCTAATTGTAGGCGAGAGCTATCAAGGTTCTGGGCTCAGCATGTTCCTCCTGGGAGACAACGACTTGAGCAGTGTACTGCCATTCTTGAGCGCTTGAAGAATACTGACTCTAGTTTGTTGGACAATATTCGGGAGGCATCAGAGGCATTACGGGTGGCTTATAGAGATGAGGAGCTGTTTTGGAAACAAAAGAGCAGAAATCGGTGGTTGAGGGAAGGGGATAATAATACTAAGTTTTTCCATACTCAGACAAAATTGCGTCGAGCCAGAAATAGGATTACTAGTCTGTTGACTAGTTCTAATGTTTGGGTTTCTAGGGAGACGAGTATTGCATCAGAGGCGATTCAATATTTTCGGGACCTTTTCTCGTCAAGGGGTCCTTATTCTATTAATGGGTCTCTGGATTGTATTGTTCCTCAGGTTTCTGAGGAATGGAATAGGTCTCTTTTAGCACCAGTGTCGGAAGCTGAGGTTCGACGTGCTTTATTTTTAATGGATCCGGGAAAAGCTCCAGGGCCTGATGGTATGACGGCTTTGTTTTATCAACAGTCTTGGGGGTTGTTAAGGATGATTTAGTGCGGATGGTTAATGATTTTTTATCATCTGGCTTATTTGATCCTTATCACACGAATTTATGTTTAATTCCGAAATTGAGTCGTCCGACTAGAATTTCAGAATTTATGCCTATTAATTTATGTAATGTAAGTTATAAGATTATTTATAACATTTTTTTGTTTAAGGTTAAAAAGGATTCTTCATTTTTTGGTTTGTGAAACTCAATTGGATTTTGTTTCAGGACATTTGATCTCGGATAACATTCTTATTGCTCAGGAAATATTTCATGCTCTTCGGACTAATAAAGAGATTAAAGGCAAATTTATGGCAGTTAAGACGGATATGAGCAAGGCCTATGACCGTGTTGAGTGGGATTTTTTAGAAAGTCTCCTCCTTCATCTGGGTTTCTATGTTCGCTGGGTTTCTTGTGTGATGTTTTGTATTAAATCGGTGAGTTTTTCTGTGCTGATTAATGGTCATCCTCATGGGCGTTTTCGGCCTCATTACGGGTTGTGCCAGGGGGATCCCATCTCTCCTTATCTGTTTATTCTTTGTACGGAGGTCTTAATGGCTAAGCTTCGCCTGGCTGAGCATGATAAATTAATTTCCGGTATTGTTATTGCTCGCCAGTCTTCTCCAGTTTCTCATTTGCTTTTTGCAGATGATAGTTTATTCTTTTGTAAAGATTCCTCGGTTGAAGCTTCGACTATTCTTAACATTTTGCAAGACTATGAGAAGATTTCGGGTCAGTGGATCAATTTTTCTAAGTCCTTTATTCAGTTTGGTCATCATGTTGATTTAGTTACCAAATTAGAGATTCAGGGTATTCTTGGGATCCGTCATTTGGGTGGCATGGGGTCTTATCTGGGGTTACCAGAAGGTATTGAGGGTTCTAAAGCTAAGGTTTTTGCTTTTGTACGAGATAAAATTCGGGATAGATTANGGGGGGAAGGAAGTTTTGATTAAGTCTGTTCTTTCTGCATTACCTGCTTATGTAATGTCTTGTTTTAGGCTCCCTAAGTTGATTACTTCCAGGATCACTGCTGCTATTTCTGATTTTTGGTTGAAGTCTTCTAATACTTCTAAGGGTATTCACTGGACTTCTTGGGACAAGTTATGTAAACCTAAACATGACGGAGGCTTGGGTTTTCGGGCTATTGAGGAGTTTAATACTGCGCTTCTTGCTAAGCAGTTTTGGCGTCTTCTTGACAACCTGGATTCGTTATTTGCTCGTTTCTTCAAAGGTCGGTATTTTAAGGATTCTAGTCCATTGATCCCAAAGAGGGTGTATTCTCCTTCTTATGGCTGGCGTAGTATTGTTTCGGCAAGGTCTTTGGTGGGTAAAGGTTTGATTATGCGGGTGGGTTCTGGGGAGTCCATTTCTGTGTGGCATGATCCCTGGATTCCTGATGTGGTCCCTCGTCCTGCTTGTGGTGAGGGTTTTTCTTATTATCCAGATTTGACGGTGGATCATCTTATCGATCATTCTTCCAGATCCTGGAAAGTTGCTCTGGTTCAACAACTTTTATCTCCCGCTGATGCGCGGCCTGTTTTGGGCATTTCTGTTTTTCGTAGGGACAAACGAGATTGGTATGGTTGGCATTTTTCTAAGTTTGGTCGTTATACTGTTAGATCAGGGTATTGGGCTGAACGAAATATCTTGGGTTCAGATATTGTCCCTTTTGGGCCTAATATTGCAGCTCTTCAGAATCAGGTTTGGAAAGTAAAGTGTCCTACTAAGGTGTGACACATTATGTGGTAAGCTCTGTTGGGTCACTTAGCTGGTTATAATCTTGTTTGTCGGCGCATTGCTCAGGATGAATCATGTGGGCGTTGCGGGGCTGTCTCAGAATAGGTCAATCATGTTCTTTTTGAATGTCCTTTGGCTACCCAAGTTTGGGCTTTGAGTAACCTTCCTTCTGCTCTGGATGTCTTTCTGAGGTCTTCGGTTTTTTATAATTTTGATTATCTTTTTTGGCGGGGCCCTCCTGAGATAGACAAACTGTGCTTCCCATGGCTCCTCTGGTTTATTTGGAAAGCAAGGAATGATAAACTGTTCTCTAATATAGATAGGGATCCTAGAGATATTGTTTGTCACGTGGAACAGGAAGCGTCTACTTGGTTTTTTGCAAACGAGACTATTTCTCTTGTGGATAATGTTCCATCTGGGGTCTCGTTGGGCCTTGTGGGTGCTTCGGATAGCCTTTTCGTCCTTTGGCTATTTGTCCAGCTTTTTCTGGCTTTCGATGTTTTGTTGATGGGTCCTGGAAGGACTCCGAGTTTTTCTCGGGGCTGGGGTGGTATTGTTTCTCTGATACCATCGAGGGAGCGAGCATGGTTGCTAGGGGCACGCGGCAGTGTTTTTCTCCTTTGCATGCTGAATTTGAAGCTCTTCTTTGGGCTATGTCCTCCCTTATTTCCCTTCAGTTTTTTGATGTGACTTTTGCTATGGACTGTTCGGAGGTGCTGAAGATGGTGGACAATCCTGGAGGGTGGCCGGCGTTTTCACCGCTTTTAGAAGAATTTGCTCGCTTAAGGTGTCTCTTCCGTGTCTTTTCCCTGTCTCTTATTCCTCGCGCCCTGAACTTTAAAGCTGATTTTCTGGCCTGCAATGTTCGAAAGCTTTCTAGAAATCAGTCATTTGTTAATCATGTTCCTCAGCACTGGATTTCTCATTTATCTTAATGTGATAGTCGAGTTGGAAAAAAAAAGATGACTGCATATAATTCATAGTTAACATAATTTTTACTAGTTCATAATCTTATTTGAACATTATATCATTCTTTATATAAAGGAAACATAATAATTCTCAATCCATCATAAACTTCTAATTCATCATAAATATTCTTTAAATATAGTTTTTCTTTTTTCACATAGTCATTTGTTTATTTTTTGTTTCTTTTGTCATGGGAATGTTACGAACATACCTACTTCATTTTTTTATTAGAGAAATTATCCCAATTTTAGGTTACTATAAAATCATAATGAAAAATTTGAGACTATAGCAATCATTTAAATCAATTGAAATTGTTCTGGTCGATATATTGGTTAATATAAAGTTGTGTGTAGAAAATTAAAATAATATATATATATACAATAAAAATTGAGTGTATTATAATTTACAATTTTCATAGAAATTTATGTTATTTGTTTTTCGTCATTTATGTTATTTTATTTATTTCTTAGAAATTTCACATTATATAAAATTCATCTTTCACATAACAAATTGATATATTTTATATACTTAGATTAATAAAGATAATAGTTATATATATAAAAGAATCTAACAAAATTTTAAAATTAAATAAATTATAAAAATATTTAAATCCGCACACATCTATAGAAAGTCATCTAGTGTAGAAGTAAAACAAAAATATCTTAGTTAACAGTTCTCAAAAATATTTTCTGCAAAAAAAAAGTTCTTGGGGTCATTTTTTCAAATTTTCTACTCATTTCCACAAATATAAGTTAATTGTTTGAATTTATAAATAATATGCAATATATAATTAATACCACTATAAAAAATTAATTATGAAAGCTCACGAGCCAAAGGGTTTAAATCTAAAAGTAAATGTAAAACTGTATAAACGTTTAAAAAATACGCAACATAATAACTATTTTGCATATTGTTTATAACTTTGCAAGATTAATTAGTATATTTTCTATATAGAGGGTTAAGTTATAAAATGGTTAATTGAAGGACTTTCTTTTGTAGAAAATCTTATATTTCATTCTTATTATTTTATTATAGTATAGGTATTGATTTATAAAATAAATGTATATTGGTTTTTTCTTTTGAAATGTGAAATTTATTTAAACAAAAAATAGAATTATATACAAGTGGATAGTCAAAGACTGAAGAAACTTCTTTGAAAAAGAATAAAACAAATGTCATCTTAGTCTTAGACCATCTTTGGAGAAGAGAAGCAATCCCATGAGAAGCCCTATAACACAAAGATGATATTCGATTGCGAATGATCTTGTCATTCTCACGAGCAAGAGTCGGGAAAAGTTTTCAAGGTTCCATGCATTCTAGAGTTTTGTTCTATCTATATGAAATATATGGAGGATTGAAAAGCTACCTTCAAAAGAATCATGTCCACAAGATGCCAATTTGTGGAGTCAAGAGCAGAGAGGGTGTCATACCAATCAGGAGATAAAGCATGATAAAGGAGATTATTACACAATTCCCACCAAATCAAAAAGCTATAGGAACAAACAAAAAATAGATGATCTCTGGATTCATCCCTCTCACCACATAAAATACAACATTTGTTTAGACCTCAAATTCTCGTACGACTTCAGTAGATAATTTATCTTTAAGAGCCAACCAACAAATGAAAGAGAATCGAAGAACACTTTAAGGACACCAAATGATAGAATGCCAAAAGGAACCTTAGTATCTACCACTCGAAGCTGAGACCATGTTTTTGAAGAGGAGAAAACAGATTTGAATCCATTTGGAGAATGCCACCATAAGACCAAGTAACTCCCAAGAGAGGAAACATGAGGAGGATTGCTGAGAATTATATTTAAAAAATGCTGAAACTGTTGATTTCTTGCACCTCCAAGATGCCATTGAGAAATCAGCTGAGACCGTGTTTTTGAAGAGGAGAAAACAAATTTAAATTCATTTGGAGAATGCCTCCATAAGAACAAGTCACTCCCAAGAGATGGAACAAGAGGAGGAATGATGCAAATTTGATTTAAAGATGTTGAAACTGTTGATTTCCTGCACCTCCAAGAAAACTAATTTATAGCAAACCCACAGCCGTGACCTCGACTACTATGCTTAGCAACCCAAAAATCTAAACTATTTTTTGATTCTAAATATCTAGGCATGTATTAACAAGCAAGTTTGATATGCTCACAATTAGCCTTAGCATCAGCTTTTGTTGGCTAAGGACTAGTTGGTCATCTAAGTTCTTTTAGGCTTCTTACAAGTACTTTTGGTGAGTTAAATAACCTATGATCATAAATTAGGTGGCCAGTCTAATCTAGATTTTAAGAACAACAATAGATGAAGAATCCTAATGATAAACACCCTATTTGACCCTAATTTATTGATTCCTAAATCCCTAGAAAATGCTAAACTTGATTGGGTAACTACTCATATATGGTAGAAAGAACAAAAAATGCAAAAGTGAATAATGAAATACAGAATTAAAAAGATAGGGAGTTTAGAAATCTTCTCAAAATTGTAGAACACAATCATCTCTTGCTAAAAGTTATAGATCGAAAATAAGAGTTGCCCTCCTAAAAGTATAACAACATGTCTAAGAATATGGAAAAACCGAGTTAAAACAGTTCCAAAATAGTTCTATTTTAATTTAAGTTAACCAGACAAATAAGTAAAAATCTAATATTTTTGCGAAACCGGTCTGGATAGATCAGTCCATTTGTAGATCGATTGATCGTGAAGATTCAATGATGATGTCATTGACTTTAGATCGGTTGGTCTCAAGCAGCCTGGCCGTTCTCCAGTTTGTGCACAAACTTGTATGGGAAAGTGGAACGATCGGTCTTGTAAGCGCTCGATCATTCTAGGTGTCAGAGCAAACAGCGACGGAAGGTCGGTCAAACTGATAGTTGTATCCAATCGTGAATTTAGTATATCTATCAGTTTGCATCTAGATCAATCAGTCCAAGCATGATAAACACTAAATCTGATGCTTTTCATTCTTTTCCTTGCATTGAATCTCTGAATCCCATCCTAGCTTGTTTTGACCTGGAAATACACAAAATAGACTACAAAAGACTCAAATAAATAATGGAAACACAAGTTAAAATATGTCAAAAATGCAATATATCAATTTCCCTGGACTTAGTCTTTGGTTGTCCTTAATCAAAAAAAGACCAATCATGAAGAAGTGAAGTAAAAACGTGGGAACTCATTTTGTCATAAAAATCACTACAAAGACAATCCCTTTAGTGAACCATATGAAAATATACCTGACAGATTTCAAGACCACCTTGTACTTTTCCCAGACTTCACATCTATCTCAAGCAAACTCCACAATCTAAACTAGAAATACGAGTTCACCATACCAATCTCTCTAATTGTCTAAGTGCGGTCTCATCGAGGGAACATGGATCAAAGCATATAAGGATTCTTCTTCAGCCACAACCTGTACACACAAACTATCTTCTGTATTGTTCATTTCCTCTCTTGTCCTTAACTTTGCAGCCGATTTTTCCCTACTTACCTAGGGTATCATTTTTTTATCCGCTGCTTTCTGGTAATTCATAGGCTTAGAGGAATAATGGCCGCACGGGAAATTTTCCTAAGCCTCGCTTCCATCTTTGCGTGATGGTTTCTTCAAAAAGTTAAATAATAGGGTCAATGGAAGTTTTTCTACCCCTTCACTTCAAAGAAAGTCATCTTATCTTTTATTAGCTCATTAATTTCATGCATACTATTTCTAGGGTATAATACTTAGAAATATTGGGAGAGGGAACCCACACTTACACGGACAAGTATTTCAGGACTGAAGAGAGAACTCGATCCAATGTATGACAAGCCCCTTGGCAAAAGGATTAAATCAGGTTAAGTGTGAAATTGGCATGAGATTCCTCGAATACTTGGATGGATATGGATAAAGTTGGAAAGTTGCACGGTTTCTAGGTTTTCTAATAATCAGAGATCTTTGCCCAGCTTGCACAATGGTCACTTAGATCCTGAAAATGCGGTTACACCTCAAAAAAATCATTGTTCCCATTAACAATTTTACTCTAAACAAAACAAAAATGACTGAAAAAGAAAAAAAAGAAAAGCAAATGTGTTAGTTACAACAAGTGTCCTCCTCTGAACTTATTTCACACCATCGCAGCGTGAGAATAAGCAAGAAGGAGACACGACTTACACAAAAATAGATATGAAACTGGAAAAGGTAATTTGGCGAAAGAAACTGATGAACTTGGAAAGTGATCGATCGATCTCATTGTAGGTCGATTGATCTAGCGTGATTGATTTGTCAGATTGATGTCCGATCGGTTGAAAGATCATGTGCTAAACTGTTAGTTTCAAGGGATCGATCACTCCATGAATGGATCGGTCAATCTTGACTATGTGATGACATTGACCTATCATTCTGACCGTCCAGTTTGGTGTCTGGATTATGTGCTCCGCCATTACACTGCTCGGGTCGATCAGTCAAAGACTGGATCGATCGATCTTGGTTTAACGCCCTGTTTCCTCACCTGAAACCCACAACAACAAAAAACCAAAAAAAAATGCAAAGCAAAAAAGAAAGAAAGACACAAACATTCAATAGTGGGTTGACTCCCACTCAACGCTTGTTTAAAGTAATTATTTTGATTCAATCACCTTTTAGGTAGCGGATGGATCATCTAGAGGGACTGTGTCTCCCTCGGTGATGTCTGTACCGGCGAGATAGGGCTTTAAATGTTGTCTATTAACTACAAATTAACCTCTTGTAGCATCCAGAAATACTATAGCTCCATATGGTCGCACCTCTTTGATAGTAAATGATCCTGACCACCTTAACTTGAGTTTTCCTGGAAAAAGTTTCAAACGAGATTTGAACAAAATTACTTGCTCGTTAGCAGCAAAACTCATATTAAGGATACATTTGTCATGATAAGCTTTTGTTCGTTCCTTGTAAATCCAAGAATCCTCATAGGCCATGTGGCGAATTTCTTCCAGCTCGTGTCGTCTGTCTCTCAGAAGCATATTTGATGTCAAAGTTCATGAACTTTACAGCCCATGCCTCTTTGTATTCAAGCTCTACTGGGAGATGACACGACTTGCCGTAGTCGAGATAAAATGGTATTGTCCTAAGAGGTGTCTTGTAGGCGGTAATGTATGTTCAAAGAGCTTCATCGAGTTTAGCAGATGATATCTATGAATTTTAGCTAGTCTCTAAAGTCATTTACCATTCATTTTTCATTGATTCACATGGTGTTTGCATCATTTTTGAGTCCTTCTAGGTTTATTTTCACACTTTGCATTTGTATTGCATAAATTTTGCATTGGAGTGATTTTTAGGTACTTGGAGATCACATTTGGAGCATACTGAACAAGAGGAGTATGCTTGGATTGAGCTTGAGTATGGAATAGGACGTAAAGGAAGGAAAGGAAGTAGTTTGACAACACTCAACCATAGTTTCGGATGGGCAAAAAGCAACTCGAGCATGTCACTCGCCAACCCTTGGTTGAGTAATATGTGTACATATTGTGCTATTTTCACTATTATTTTGCATTATTATAATTCATTTAAGTTGCATTTAGATTCATTCTAAATCATATTGTGCAGAACTCATGCATTAGAGTCTTTAGATCATTCATTTGCATATTTGGTTCTTTTTGAGTCATTTTTAGGTGAATTGGAGCTTAAATTGGAAGATTGGAATTTGTGGAATGAAGCACTCAAGCATTAGGGTTGGAACGGGTCAAGAAAAATGAAGAAAGAAGAAGATTTGTCTTGGATTGACCTCATGATCGACCGCTCATGGCCGATCGATCGATTGCCAACACGCGGGCGAAGCAATCCTCGATCATGAAATCGACACACACAAGCCGAAGAGAAGAAATGTGGAGAACGCACAAGGAAAAGGTCCCGGACATGCGGCGTCGACCATAAGGTTGACTCTCAGAGAACGACGAACCATTTGCTGATGAAGCAGCCCAGCGTTCCAAGCATCGACCATTCGATCGATGCTATCGTCTCAATCTGGATGCACGTGAGTCAAGAAGCATGGAAATCACTTACTCATCCCTCAGCCCGACTTGGTTAGGTCGACGCTGGATCGCTCGATTCACCACAAGCTGGAACAAACTTGCTCAACCAACGACCAAAACTGAAGATGATCGATGATGCCCGTTTGGCATGAAGACTTCCGCAATCCACCCCATCGATCGCATGCACGACCACACCAGCCCGATGGTACTAGCACGCGATCACTCTTCCCTGGATGAAGCTTGCTCGATCATACGGTCGACCACAACAGTCCAACGAGACCACAACAAACACAAAATTTTGGTTTGACCAAATTTGTACTAGATCGACGCAGACCATTTCTTAATTTATTTTAAAACCCTAATTGTGAGACCCAAACTTGAGACCCAAAAATTGAGTTTTGAAAACTCAATTT
>OVBA01001544.1:192-42846 GCA_900406435.1 Lepidium aucheri | reverse complement strand
TATATATATATATATATATCACTTCTTTTTTTGTCCATATGGACATTGTTACTCTTACTAATCCCCCTTATGTTTTATGGACAAGAAGATACTTTAACATCTATCAAATCACATCATTTTCTAGACATGAACATATTTAGATATCACATTTTTCTGTCTATTTTGGCGTTATGTCTACCACAGTAGTGTGTCCATATGGACTTTGATTCTCATATCACATATATCATACTTTCTTTGTCCATATCGATTCTATGTCTTGCTTTTGTCCATATCACATATAGATATGAACATATTTAGATATTTATATATATCTTGCTTTTGTCCATTTTCGTTTTATGTCTACCACATTATTGTGTCATTATATGTCCAAACACTTATAGAATGCATGTTTCACCCATAAATATAGACAGAGTATACCTGGTTTTATGTCTACCCCTGTTTTGTGTCTATTTGAGCACTGTTTCTTATATTAACCCCCTAATTATTGGATATGCATGAACATATATGTAATATTTGTCCATTTTTGTTGCATATCGTCCTATAATTTTGTCCATATGGACATGGACATATTTAGATTCAACATCATTTTGTAGAAATGGACATAAATATAAATCTCAGAAGTTTTGTCCATTTTGGTTGCATGTCTACCCAAGTATTGTGTCCATGTTGGCATACTAATATTTACAAATCACATCATTTTTTGGACATGGACATATTTAGATATCATATTTTTTCAAAATCAATTTTATGTAAATGGACATGGACATATGTCTTATTTTAAATGGACATGGACATATGTCTCATATTGTCATGCTAAATCAATTTTATGTAAATGGACATGAACATATTTCTCATATTTAAATGGACATGGATATATGTCTCAATTGTCCACGATAAACCAATATTTCTCATTCATGGACATGGACATATCCTCTGCAAAATTACGTCCACCGTGCCATTTTCTCAAACTCAAGTTTATGGACATGGACATATGCATATTACAACATGGACGTAGACACGTAAAAACATTAATTCACATATTCTGTTTATATGGAAAATTAGTCTTTTATGAATCCTCACTTTTTTAATGGACATGGACATAGCTAAATTACAACATGGACAAAAACAAATTGATTCACCATGTATTGTATTCTGTTTACATGAACATTGAGTCTTTATGAACCCCTTTTAATTTCATCGACAAGCCAAATAATCTCTTACTAATTATCCAGTTGCATTTATGAAACATAGACATAGACAAAACATTGGTGTAGATGGACCAAAGTGATGAATACATACCATATCTTACGCTTCCTCTCTTTTACTTTCGGTCAGTTTTAAAAACTTTTTCGGTCACTTTAACTCTGCACTTTTCTTTTTACCCACTCATTGTCACATCTTTCTCTTCACATAAAAGAGGACAAAATTGTCTTCTTCACTAAAAAGTAAGGTACTTGCTACGAACTCAAAAAAGTGGATAGTTCCCATAATTTTCAACACCTTTAGGGGAGAATACATGAAATTCCCATTTTTTATAATACATGTTTTATAATAAATATTAATTTAAATAATATAATTATTTATAGAAGATTTTAAAAGAATAAAATAAACAAGGTATACTAATGATAGAAAAGAAGTAGAATATACTTATAATATTCTTTTATAGAGTAAAAAATAGCAGAACAAATTGGAGTAAATACATCTCTATTATAAGGTTTCTCTATTTTAGAATAAAAAATAGAAGAATATATTGCAAATGGTCTAAACCATTAACTGGATCATCCTAACCAACCAAGAAAAAATAGCCTCATTTATTTTATTTTTTCATTATTTTATTTGATGTTAATTCTATGCATTTTTATATAGTAAAAAATGTTTTTATGCATATATCATATTACTCTACAAGTTAAATTTATTTACTTGTGAGCTTTTGAATACATCATTTACCTACTGAAGCCAAGAACGACTCTGAACCAGGAAAAACAGTAACCACAAAACAAACAGCTGATGGTAAAAATTTTATAGACAAATTTACAAAACATAATCAAGGGTTTTGCGAGTTGTGTCTGGTTGGACTTAACGTGGTGGTGGGTCAAACTGAAGAAAATTTTGCTCCATCTTCTCTCCAATCTCTAGAATTGCAGCCATATGTTGTCACATCAATAATAATAGTTTGGAGCACTAAACACAGTCACTACATGTTTCTCCTAAAGAGTTTTTCCAATAATGAATGATAAGAAAGGTGAAGGCTATAAAAAGATATTTTGTATTTGCTTGTTTTGTTACCTGACACCAATTGTATCATTCCATGACAAGATGGTGTGCTTAAGATATAAGATTGAGTCCATTGGTGTGGCTAAATTGAGTTGCGATATCTTGTCCAAAAGTATAGCCAGCTCCAGAAGGAGATATACCCCAACCACAACGATCATTTGGATCAGACCACAAGAGATCACAAATTGGACCTTCATGTGGGACCTATAAGTTCTCGACAAACAAAAGAATAATGCTTGAATCCAAAGTTATATGTTGTTTATCTAGTTAACAAAGAAAAAGAAGTCACCTCCTGAATACGATCTAGTGTTCGGATATTGTCAAGAATGTCTAAAGAAGGTAAAAGTCCGCTATGTAAACAAAAAATCTAGAAAAGAAGTTTTAGTAGTAGATACAAAACGATTATAAAGAGTGTGTAAGGTGAAACTCATAGATATATGTACTTGACTCCCAACAAGAGTTGTAAGAGGAAGATAATCAAAAAGGTCTATAAAGGACTTCCAGACATTGCATTTCCATATTTCCTCAAGCATTCATCATAGAATCCATACCTAAAAGGGTAAGCTAAAAGAAGCAATCAACAACCTTAGCTATTGAGTTGGCTTCAGAAGAGAAAAGCAAAAAAAAATGCAATCACAGCCATATTTATGAATTGAAAGGCTTAGCATGAATTAGAAACAGACTATGATATGCATATTGAATTAGGAAAAGAGAAAGCTTACACTTGAGTGAATTAGGAAAAGAGAAAGCTTACACTTGAGTAATTTGACGGCTTTCATGATTCTCTCTCAAGATTGTAATTCAATATATATATATATATATCGAACTTTCAAGGCTACCAAGAGTTTGAAAGTACATAGAATTCGACAAAACAGATTACTTATTATGAATCAGCACACTGAACACTGTAAACACATGAAAAAACTAGATTTATTCGAATAAACTTTTCGTACATTAGTTTCTCACTTTGTTGGAAATCACTCTCCCAGAAACCAACCTAAATATAGATTTCTTAACCCCAAACATGACCATGACAAGTCGAAATAGACCTCTGACGAGCTTAAGCTTTAAGCTAAAACATACGGCTCAATTCACTGATCTCTCTAAAACTTACGGCCTAAGTTCTTAGAAAACTAGGTTTACAGTTGATCTTCTCTTTTATAGGTACAAGAGACCAACACCCCTTGCCCTAAAATCTCTTTCACGTTTCCTTATCACAAAGAGGATATTTTCCCTTTTTCTCTTGATAAGTTTGTTAAGATTCCTTCTTGATAACAAGATTTTTACCCTAAGGATATCAAATCCTCTTATACAATCAATCAGTTGTAGTATAATAGGTTATTGAACCGTAATGGTGTGATTACTAGATCTAAAAACATGGACGTCTATCCTAATCCAAGCCAAATTCAATAAGAATGATTCTGTCACAATCACTTCAAGTAAAAGCAAGCAGAGCAGTAGTATAACAAGCAGTATATTAAAAACAGAGCATAAGGAAACAAAAAAATGGACTAAACACGAAGCACCAAGTAAACACAACTACTACAAGGTAATAAGTAGTAAAAATAGAGGCTGGACACTAAGGAGTGAGGTCAATGATCTATGCCTCGCTAGGGAACTCTTAATAGCTTAATAAACCATTCAGGAATCGATCTCAAGCAATGGATTCAACAATAAAAATGTCATTCTCATGAACAAAGAACTTTCCACAATCAGATCCTGACATATCTTCATAGCGAAATCTAATCAAGCAAGCCTTAAGAACTAATCCATAATACCTAACAATCAGCTTATTTAATCAATCTCTTGACCTAAACATGACTATCACATATTTTAGTTTAATCTACAGTTTCATGGAGCACATAGTAGGCAAGAATGCAACAAATTAGATTTCAAATGGCTAGTATGAAATCACCCTTAAGAAAACTAGAACTGGTGAGATCCTGTCTAATCAAAGCTTAAGCAACCTAGATTTTTCTAGTTCTACATACATCTACCTCATTTTCTCATTACCCAAGAGAGATCTACTCACTAACCATGCGAAAGAACTCAAACCCAGAAACAAAAGTAAAGTGCATGATTAGAAAGAGCAAGGAAAAGTAAACATGATTAAAGAAGACAAGAAATCCGAACAATCAATATATTAAACTAGATTTTTCATTAAAGTAGCAAAATATATGAAGAAAAGAGAGAAAAGATGTTTTTAGATCTTAACCAAAACGGGAGCATGAAAGGTGTTTGTTTTGTGGGCTAAGAATGGTATTTATAGCCCACATTACATAACCTAGGAAAGTCAATGCGGACAAAAGTCAATAAAATGGAAAATTGATAAAGCACTCGCAGCCTGAACTTCGAGTGGCAGGTTGGAGGCTTGTCGAGTTCTTTAGAAATGCAAGGACTCTCAGGTGCTGTTGCGAGTGGGATCTTCGAGGCATGGGGGGAGGCAAGAGTCTGCATCCGCCAAATAAGGTACCGGTCAATACTCGTGGCAGAAGGCGAGAAGCTTGGATTCGAGGGGGACTTAAGGTTTCCAACTCCTTAAAACTCGAACTCTAAAGTCAAAGGCAAACTTCGAGTATGAGAGATCTCAATCCTGCTGCTTTCTTTTGTCTTATCCGACACTATAATATGATCCAGGCGGCTCCTTGTTATCTTTTGTAGCCAAAACCCTCCAAAAAGCCTCCAAAACACCTAATACTCACTCCATATACCGAATGTATGGGATGGAAGTGCGAAATATGAAAATATTTAAATGCTATGATATGGATGCAAAGTGAACTAAATAATGGTCCTAAAAAGGGGTAAAATCTAGACATATCAATTCTCCCAAACTTAGATCTTGCTTGACCTCAAAAAAGTGCAAAGATCAAAGATGGAGAAGAGGTTGGAATGCTGGGAATTTAGAATCGGAAACAAGCTGAAACGAATGCGAAACTCAAGGTCCTAGTTGTGAGTTCTATGATGCAGTCCAAAAAAGCTTTACTTAATAACTTTAGCCATGTCAATCATAGTTCACTCTAAGCTCAGTCACAACCTAATTATGCATTCAAATCAACCTATCCTCTTAACATTCATTAGCTCGGAAACCGTGAATCAGTCTATGCATCACGTAAGAATTTGTTTGATCAAGGGTAAAGTCTAGAGATTAAAGTGATCTCTATAAGTAACTGGTCAATCATAGCACACATGATCACTCTTGAATGGATTAAGCTTTAGCATAATGCTAAAGGTAAGAACCAACATGTGCATACAAAGTCGTGACTCCATCCACCCATACGCCCATAATTGATCCCAACCTAGCCAATCTAGCCCAAAATATGATCTTATTCTACCCATTCACTTCAGCCGTTTTTATATCTCTACACAATAAATCAATTTTCTTTTCTTCAAGCTTTTCCATTCTTTGTCTAGGGAGAGGGGTTTTCTTAGATTACTCTAGCGGTTTTGGGTTGTTTACATTATAGCTCTGGTTCCTTTTCTTCTTATTGCTTAAGATATTTAGACTTTTTGGTCTATTTTTCCCTTTTCCATCCTTAGAACCTTATTCACATTTAGCTTTCTTAAAAACTTTTACTAGACTTAGCATATGAATTCGTCTATTTGTCCCCCTAGGTATTTAGACTTTCACCCATTCTTTCCTTCATTCCATTTTTCTGCTTAAACAAAAGCAATCCCAACCGCAAACAAAACCACATAATCCTAGTCTGGTCCAAAATTTGTGAGCCAAAAACTACTTGAAAGCATGACTTTGTCGGCTTTCCCCTAACTTTTTATGCCAAGTTTGGACCAAAAAGAGACCTTACAATCACACAACAAAACATAACATGGTTCGAAAGGAGGTTATAATGTAGCATGGTGGGATTCTACTTGGATTAGCAAGGTAGATGCATGAAGGGAAAAGAAAATCTAATTATTCTAGTAATCCACAAATTCAGAGTTGATGCATAGACATGATAATTA
The DNA here is from genome assembly GCA_900406435.1 of Lepidium aucheri. NCBI lineage: Eukaryota > Viridiplantae > Streptophyta > Magnoliopsida > Brassicales > Brassicaceae > Lepidium > Lepidium aucheri. The sequence continues at coordinate 36,612 of OVBA01001544.1, read as the reverse complement.
AATATCAGAATTATGGTTATCACTTAATGAGGAAAAGCGTCAAATCAAAACATGTTCAAATCATGGCGTGAGACTTGTGGTAAACATTCCTAACATGGTCCAGTCTTTTCTTTCTGAACAAGCATGTAATGCAACAAAGAACCTAGAAACTAGGGCCTTGAATAATTCCATATGCATCTAGACTCAATCATATATGATGTGACACTACATGACACTCCATTTTTGATATTTTTTCAAATTTTTATGATTTTCCTATAATTGCTATGTTATGCAATAAAATATGCTGAAATGAAAAATCTTAATGGATTTTTAACGTCTAGATGCTATGCATGGAAAACAAACAAAGAATCACATAACACAAGATTAATATCCCCTAGGACCCTCCCCCAAACTTAAATCACACAGTCTCTTGTGTGTATGAAAGTTTAAAGGTGAATCCTAGGTCATCAACAAAACAAATGACGAAATGCAGTGTGATATACAATGAAAGGAGTAGTGTGGTACCTTATTGGAAAATTATGAAAGGGATTAGGAGGCATTTTGCCTTGGCTCCAGGTGGTGCCTCGCAGACTAAGGTCGAGGTACCTTTTCTGGGAGCATCAAGGTACCGAACTCGTAGTGTACTCCTTGCAACCTTTTATCGAGTATAGAGGGTTTCTGGGTCACAATGGTTCAACTTTCCCCAACCTTGACCTCTACACTCGATTCCATGAAGCTTAAGTCCTAAAAATCAGGCAAGCCATCCACATAAAAAGACTAGCAAGACATTGCAAAAACAGATAAAAACCAGAGTTTTAAATGGAAACCAAATATGTACAAGGACATGCATGAGATTTCCTCCCAAGTGAGCTTGTTTATAGTCTCAAGATCAACTATTCACTCTTATTTAGAGTGGAAGTGGCTCATCGAGGACCGCTAAAGTCCTCTCTGGAATCCCCTCATTAACCAAGTAAGACTTGACTCTCTGTCCATTCACTGTGAACTGTTCTCCAACCTTGTTGACTAGAGTAATTGCCCCAAATGGAAGAACCTCTTGTACCTAAAACGGACCAGACCACCTTGATTTTAGTTTTACAGGAAATAGCTTGAGCCTTGAGTTAAACGAGAGCACTTGATCATCAGATGTGATCTGTGTGCTATCTTCTTGTCATGAAGAGCCTTGGTCCTCTCCTTGTAAATTTTCGAACTCTCATAGGCATCAGTTCTGATATCCCCCAATTCATGCAGGTCGATGAGTCTCTTTTCTTGGTTTGTTTTGAGATCGAAGTTGATTAGTCTTCTAGCCCATATCACTTTGTACTCGACCTCCATAAGTAAGTGGCATGATTTCCATAAAATAGCTGAAATGGGGTCCTCTCAATTGGGGTTTTATGTGCAGTCATGTATGCCCAAAGTGTGTCATCAACTTTCACTACCCAATCCTTCTTAGAAGCACAAACTATTCTTGAAAGAATCCCCTTGATCTGTTTGTTTGAGACATCGACTTGTCCACTAGGCTGAGGGTGATAAGGTGTAGCCACCTTATGCTTTACTCTATACTTTTTCAGCAAGTTCTCAAACACTTTTTTGATGAAGTGTGACCCTCATCACAAATCACAACTCGTGGTACTCCAAACATGGGGAAGATGATGGCTTTAAATAGCTTAATCACCATCTTAGCATCGTTTGTAAGACATGCTATAGCTTCAACCCATTTGGAGACATAGTCAACAGTCACTAAGATGTAACTACTTCCATGTGATGGAGGATTAAAGGGTCCCATGAAGTCAATTCCCCAAAAATCAAACATCTCGATGTGCAAAATTGGATTCTGAGGCATCTCATTGTATTTGCCAATATTCCCCATTCGTTGGCAGGGGTCACATTAGAGATGAAGGCTTGAGCATCATTAAACATTGTAGGCCACCAAAACCCAACTTGTAAAACTTTATGCATTGTCTTGAAGTTTGCAAAATATCCTCCATAAGTAGATCCATGGCAGTGCTCCAAGAGTCCTTGTACTTCCTCCTCAGCTACACAACGTCTAAACACCCCATCTGACCTTTTCTTATACAGATATGGTTCATCCCAGAAGTAATGGTTGACATCTCTAAAGAATTTCTTCTTTTGATACTTATCCAAGCTTTTAGGTACCTCGCCAATAACAAGATAGTTAACCAAGTTGGCATACCAAGGAAGTGAAGATCCAACAAGATTACTCATTGGTGGAAACCTGTTTTCTTCTGTATTTTTGCACGCCTCTAAGTCGAGTATGTCGAGGCATGGTGGCGAGGCTGAATCATTGGCTTCTTTTCCAGGTAATCCAAGTGTCATGAGCTATTTTTCTGGCATGGAGTCGTTTATGATCACTAAATCCTCTATCATCATTCTAGACAAAGGATCTGCCACACCATTCTCAACCCCTGGTTTATCCACTATTTCTATATCAAATTCTTGGAGAAGCAGTATCCATCTAAGCAGCCTTGGCTTTGCATATTTCTTTTTCATTAGATACTTCAAAGCTGCATGGTATGTATGAACAATCACTTTCGATCCTACCAAGTATGACCTGAACTTTTCAAATGCAAAAACCACAACAAGTAGTTCTTTTTCTGTCGTTCCATACCTGATTTGAGTTTCATCAAGAGTCCTACTTGCATAATAGATCACATTCAGCCTCTTATCCTTTCTCTAACCCAAGACTGCTCCCACTGCATAATCACTAGCATCACACATGATCTCAAAAAGTGGAATCCAGTTTAGAGCTTGTATGATAGGCGCTGAGATAAGTGTTGTCTTGATCTTCTTAAACGCCTCCATACATTCAGCATCAAACAAGAACTCTGCCTCCTTGCACAAAAGGCGACTGAGTGGCCTAGCAATCTTAGAGAAGTCCTTAATGAATCTCCTATAAAATCCACTACGACCCAAGAAGCTCCTAATGTCCTTGACTGTTTTAGGAGGCTGCAGATGAACCATAACATCTCTCTTGGCTTGATCAACCTCAACACCCGTTTCTGAAATCTTATGTCCCAAAAGTATTCCTTCCTTGACCATAAAATGGCATTTCTCCCAATTCAGCACCAAGTTGGTCTCCACACACCTGCTAAATACCCTACACAAGTTAGACAAACAAGAGGAGAAGGATGAACCATAGACGGAGAAGTCATCCATAAAGACTTCCACCATCTACTCAATTAAATCTGAAAAGATCGACATCATACAACGTCGAAATGTAGCCTGAGCATTGCAAACACCAAACAACATACGTCTATAGGCAAAAGTGCCAAAAGGGCAAGTAAAAGTTGTTTTCTCTTGATCATCTGGGTGTATAGGGATTTGGAAGAATCCATTATACCCGTCTAAAATGCAGTAGTACTTATAGTTAGCTAGCCGTTCTACCATTTGATCAATGAAAGGCAAGGGAAAATGATCCTTCCTAGTAGAAGAATTAAGTCTCCTATAGTTCTAGTTGGTATCATTTCGTTCCTAACCATAGTAATACCTCCCTTCTTGGGAACACAATGCATAGGAGAAACCCATTTGCTGTCAAATATAGGATAAATTACATCAACATCTAGCAATTTAATGATTGCTTTCTTCATTACCTCTTTCAGATTTGGGTTTAATCTCCTTTGGGGCTCTATGCTAGAGTATGACTCATCCACTTAAGTGAATCCTATGAGTGCAAAAACTAGGAGACATTCCTTTAATATCCTCAAGTGAATATCCTATGACTTTTCTAAAATGTTTAAGCTCAGTCAACAACATATCAAGCTCATCATCATTCAAAGCATTATTAACAATCACAGGATATGTAGAATTACAACCCAAGAAAGCGCTTAGCCCAGCAGGAAGTGGTTTCATTTCCACTTTAGGTGCATCTAATTCAGACCAGTCCTCATGCACCGATGAAGAGGAGGCCTTGTTGTCTCTTGTTGTGAGTTGCATCATCGAGTATTGACCAGACTCAGTGAGTTCCTTGCGCGTTGGAGTTCGGACTCCTTTGGTTGATGCTTTATCTTTAGCACTCATTTCTACAAGCTCCTCAATTACAACCAAGCTCTTTATTGGCTTGTTAGCATCCACGAGCTTCTTATAGAATTCAGCTTCGGCAATCAAATACCCATCTTGAACAGGTTTAGTCAATGCTACTTGTAGATGATCTTCTACTGCCAACTCCTCGAATAGCTCTTAAAGTGTCTATCTCTTGAACCCAGAACACTTGACTCTCAATTGTAGTCTTCCTCATAACATCCTTGATGTTGAATTTCATTCTGATGTCTTGCCCCAAATTCAACTCAATTCTTCCATTTTCACATTAATCAATGCTCCAACTGTAGCTAAGAAAGGTCTACCAAAGAGCAATGGGTCTTTAGGCTCTTCATCCATTTCAAGAACTACAAAGTCTGTAGTATTTAGATTCCTCCCACTTTGACTGGTAAATCCTCTAATATCCCATGTGGGATTTTCCCAGATCGATCAGCAATGATCAATGATATCTTGCAAGTTTCGTAGTTGTTGAAACCCAATCTCTTTGCAATTGAGAATGGCATAAGGCTTACCGATGCTCATAAGTCACATAAGCAACTACCAAAGGATAAGGGTCCAAGTGAGCATGGAAAAGTAAAGGTACTAGGATCACCTAGCTTCTTGGGCACTTCCTTTCTTTGAATGATAGCACTGATCTCATGTGTTAGTATCACAATACCTTCAATTTCTTTTGTTCTCTCCTTTACCGCATCTTTTGGGAACTTCTGGTAAGGAGGCATCAACATAAAGGTTTATACTAGTGGGATTTTGAGCTTAACGTCCTAAATTTGCCTATAGAATAGAACCTTATATTTCTCAGCAATATCCTTCTTGAATCTCAGGGGGAAAGGTAATTGAGGTTTAATAGGTGGGGGAATAAATGGTATTGGCTTTCCCTCAGGACCTAGATGTGTTTGTGCAGCTAAAGGTGATACTCGATATGGGGCCTCATGAGTCTCAGCTTCGAGGTGTGCTGTGGGTGGTTTCTCAAGTAGTGTTCCTCCAAAAAAGGTTGTACTCGCTGGTTTGAATTGTGAGTTGGTTTGGCTAGTGGTGCCTCAGGAGTTGACTGATCAGCTTTATCTTTGTTTAAACCATCCTGCCCTTCTTCAATTATACAGTCATCAATACCAATAGTATCTTCAGCATGAATAGTGAGCTCCGTTCCACTCTGCAATGTGATTGCCTTGGCAAGGTGTTGGCCTGGAGTTATGTTGGCTGATGCATTTGCTTGTTGTTGCTCAACATGCTGAAGTCGTGTATTTAGACTCTCAATCTTGTTGTTGAGATATGAGTGAGTTGCATGGTTCTTCCTTCTAAATTTTGTATGAAACAAACTTCTTCAATCCACTCATCCCCTATTGCAAGAATCTGCTCTTCCACGTACAAAGATTTTACATGTTTTGGGCATTGATGTGTGTGAATTTTGATAGTTTTAGAGTCGTATTTTAGGTCACTTTGCATCTGTTTAGGTAGATTTTCCGTGCACTTAGATCTGTTTAGGTTAGTTTTGCACTTTTTGCATTTGCATTTGGTGTTTTGGAGTTTATCTAGGTAAAAGAGCAAAAAGGAGCAGAAAATGAGCAAAACTGGAGCTAAGGAAAAATGGAACAGCTGTTGGAACGTCTAAAGCAATCGCGCACCCTCGGATTGCTACCTCGCGGATTGTACGCTGAGGACTACCCAGAACGCTTAACAAAGGCCACCTCGGTGACTTACCTCAATCTATCTGCTGCGAGGGAAGACCAAGACTCATCTCTCTCCATCACAAAGACTACACTTGGACCCCCTACTCAGTCTGAACTCACGAGGACAAAGATTAGAAGCACTCCTCGGAGCCCAAGATCGCGCAAGGACTCCGAGGACAAGATTCATAGATTTCCTGGTTAACCAACTTAGGTCGATTTGACCATTAGGGTTATGCAAATAACCCTATAAATACCTCCTAATCACACTCTTATTAATCATATGTTGTTTTTAACTGAAAAAAACTCTCTATTTTATTGCTTTTATTTTTATGCTTGTGTAAGGTACTCTTTATGATTATTGCTTTATGATTATGCTTTAAGTTTATATGAATTAAGTTTGCTTTGTTCTTCATCTTACTTACTGTAATTTTATTTAAGCTTTATTTATGTTTATGCAATATAGATCTTCCTCACTCCTCCGCCCTCACACAATGAGGCGTTACTAGATCCATTTGATCTCGAGGATGGGGTGATCGGAGGTGAATCCATTGATTACCTCACCGTGCTAGCCATGATCTGAACTCTGATCCCTTCAAGAAAAGCCAAGCTTAATGCTGATCTCTCCCTGATCAGTTGAGATCTGACTTGGATTGTGACCGGAAGCTAACGCTAATGGGATCGGAGACCAAATGCTTTGCTAGTGATGGCTTGATCCGCCGAAGAGAGATCTAGCATGTGGGTTGGCTATTAGACGAGTTGGGCTTAACTTATTGCATCTGGTTCGGCTTGATCGCGATGAGAGCCGTAATGGATCAGCCGATCCGGATAGGGATCTTCACCGTGAGAGCATGCCAATCTAGCCTAAATCCTGGTCTAGAGATCGCTCAAAGATCCCGACGAGTGGGATCAGCGAGTTTATCACCGATCAACCTCCCTATCCTCTAGATCTTTACCTTTGATTCAGCTTTTATCTTATTTCAATAGTTGTGCTCTGTTTATTATCTATTTCTTTGTTTCAGCAATTTAAATTTTGTTTTATTTTGTCATTTTGTGTATTTTGTCCTTTGTGCTAGAATTGAAGCTTAGTGAAATATATTGATCTATCATTGTGACAAAACGCTAGGTTAACTTGGACTAGGATATAGTATTAGATAGGTTGTTTGCAAGCATCTCTGAGTATTTGGTTCGACAACTTCCCATTTACTTACCCCATACTCATTGATTTGATAGAAGAACCGTAAAAAGTCTTTTATCAGGCGTCCATTAGCAGCCTATCCATCTTTGCATTCATGACTCTAATTTCTTTTCTACTTGATAAGACAGAATCAGTTGTGTTCATTCCACTGCTAGCATCACCATCATTATACTAATCATGAGCCTGTGCGAGGTTTGCAATAAATTCCCAAGCAGTTGCAATTTCTTTGTGCATGAAATTGCCATTGCTGGCAGTATCCAAGAATGTGCAGAACCAGGAAGGGATGCCACGATAGAAAGTGCATAGCAGTGTCTCAATTATATAACTATGGTGTAGGCATTGAGACAGGTACTGCCTAAAATGGTCCCAAGCTTCAGAGAATATCTCAAATCTCCTTTGAGAGAAATAGAAGATTTCTGTGCGTAGATTGGTTGTTCTTGAAGGAGAATAGAACTTAGTCAGGAATGCTTTCTTACATTCAACCTAAGATGTTATCTGTCCTGGAGCCAAATGTATTTCCCAAGTTTGAGCCTTGTCCACAAGTGAGAATGAGAACAAGCAGAGTCTAAGTTCATCATTGCTTATCCCATCATCTGTGTAGTACCACAAAGCCACTTAAATAAATCCAAGTGCTCAAGAGGATCTTCACATTGCAGCCCATGGAACTTGTTATTTTGAACCATGGTGATGAGGCTACCTTTGATTTCAAAAGTGGTATTTGGGATGGCGGCAGGTGCAATCCCATAATGTGGGGAGTATGAGTATGGTGTATCAGCTACCCCTATTGTTCGTGACAAGTTAGCAACAGGTTCAGGGACATCGTAGTGTTCCTGGTCAGTGTATTCATCTGGAGTTGTATTGTCCATTTTAACTCAGAAAATCTATCCAGATAGTAGAACTTGATGTAGCGCAGCGAGTATAGGAGAGAAAACGCTGGTCTCGCGGCGAACCGTTTGAGTTCAACCTGCGAGGTCTCCTGTAACGCACCAAAAACAACAATAAATGGTCAGTACCAACTAGTACTTGGTCTTAGGTAATCCAAGTTACCAAGTGTAGCAAAGAAAATCAACCAAATGGCAACGACGCCAATTTGATGACAAGATTTTTACTTTAAATATATCAAATCCTCTTATACAATCAATCAGTTGTAGTATAAAAGGTTATCGAATCATAAGGGTGTGATTACTAGCACTGATAACATAGAAGATCTATCCTAATCCAAGCGAAATTCAATAAGAGTGATTCTATCACAATCACTTTAGATAAAAGCAAGCAGAGCAGTAGTATAACAGGCAGTAGATTAAAAAAAGAGCATAAGGAAACAGAGAAATGGGCTAAAAATAAAGCACGAAGTAGACATAACTACTACAAGGTAATAAGCAGTAAAATTGGAGGCTTGGAAATGAGGAGTGAGGTCAGTGATCTATGCTTAGCTAGGGAACTCTAAATAGCTTAACAAACCATTCAGGAATCGATCTCAAGCAATGGATTCAACAATAACAATGCCATTTATCATGAACAAAGAACTTTCCACAATTAGATCCTGACCTATCTTCATAGCAAAATCTAATCAAGCAAGCTTTAAGAACTAATCCATAACAGCTAACAATCAGCTTAGACAATCAATCTCTTTACCTATACATGACTAGCCCATATTTTAGTTTAGTATAGCATTTCATCAAACACATGTGGGCAAGAATGCAACACATTAGATTTCAAATGGCCAGTATGAAATCATCATTAAGAAGACTAGAACTAGTGAGATCCTGTCTAATCAGAGTTTAAGCAACCTAGTCTACATAGATCTACCTCGTTTTCTCATTATTCAAGAGAGATCTACTCATTAATCATGAGGAAGAACTCAAACCCAGAAATAAAAGTAAAGTGCATAATTAGAAAGAGAAAGGAAAAGTAAATAAGATTAAAGAAGACGAGAAATCCGAACAATCAATATATCAAACCAGATCTTTAGCAAAATTTATGAAGAAAATAGAGAAAAGATGTTTTTAGATCTTAACTAAAACGGGAAAATGAAAGGTGTCTGTTTTTGTGGGCTAAGAAAGGTATTTATAGCCCACATTACAAAACCTAGAAAATTCAATGCAGACCAAAATTCAATAAAATGGAAAATGGATAAAGCACTTGAAGCCTTAACTTCGAGTGGCGGTTGGAGGCTTATCCAGTTTCATCAGAAATTCAAGGAATCTCAAGTGCTGTTTTGAGTGGGATCTTTGAGGCATGAGGGGAGGCAAGAGTCCACATCTACCAAGTCAGGTACTTGTCAATACTCGCAACAAAAGGCGAGAGGCTTGGATTTGAAGGGGACTTAAGCTTTCTGACTCCTTAAGACTCGAACTCTGAGGTCAAGGGAAAACTTCGAGTAGGAGAGATCTCAGCCCCTGCTGCTTTCTTCAGTCTTATCTAGCACTCCAATATGATCCAGACGACATCTTGTAATCTTTTGTAGCCAAAACACTCTAAAAAGCCTCCAAAACACCTAATATTCACTCCATATGCAGAATGTATGGGATGCAAGTGCGAAATATGAAAATAAGCCTAAAAGAACTCTAAAATGATGCAAATGCTATGATATGGATGTAAAGTGAACTAAATAATGGTCCTAAAAGGGGTAAAATCCAGACATATCACTGCTTATCTTCAATTTAAATCTCTAACAAATCTTCAAGTCTTCCTCTCTAAGTTTCTTTCATCTCACACATGGTCTAATTAATATTAGTCTCGTGGCTTATTAATCAACTACACGACACACATCTTCAATCTCTCCCCTTTTGGCTTGATGTGCATCTTAAGCAATCAGACCATGTTCATGTTTTGCATCTTAAACAATCAGGTTCCTGTTCTCCATCTTGAGCAATCACATTCCTATTTTGCCCTATCTTCTTACTATTGTGCTCCCCCTAAAATGTTTCTCCCCCATAATCAAACATCTGAATCCATCTTGAGTCATCCTCTCTTCTCCTCCTGCTTGAGTGCATGTCAAGACAGAAACAACCACATGTTTCTGGGTTACAACAAGTTGTTAAGTGAATCACAATGTTGTTTCCCCCTTTTGACTCTTGCTTTTTGACTTACTCCATATCCGTGTGTGTTCCAATACTGAGTCTTCCTTTCAACCTCATAACAAATCGCCATTCTCTTGTGTCTGTTTTCTTGAGTCCCTCTCATGTGTTGAAACCTTCTCTTGTCACAACATTGCCAATCTTCAACGTGGTGAGGACGATAATACAAATCATACATTTGAACCCAAAATTGTTTCTTGTCTGATTGTCCTAGTAGACTCTGTCATGCTTAATCATGTGCTTGATTTTATTCAGATAGTTGTAACATTCAGCTTTGACATGACCATGCTTTCCACAAACCAAAAATCAATCCTTTGATTCTAGGAGTAATGGACAATTCCTTTGTTAACAAAATATCTTTTGTTGTTACTTATGTATTGATTTCCCCATCTTCTGTTGTTGCGGTGAACATTTTATATGCTCTGTTATGGGTCATCACTTGTCTGTTCGTGGTTTTAGGTACAACATAAGGTTGTTTACTAGGCGTTGGCTTTCTGCAGTGTTCTGAGATTGAGTGCTTCCCCTTTGTTTCGGTTTTAATCACACATGACTCTGTTGATTTATTGACTTCTGGTGTAGCTTTAACAAAAAATTTCATACCACTAAATTTTGCTCCCGAGTAACCAAGCCCCCAACTGACATCGGTGGTTCTTCCCAAGGACATGACTTTATCAAGATCTTTAGTTCTTTTGTTCAGCATCTTGATGTTGCATAATTGCTCTATCAATTTGTCTTCTAGTTGAACATTCTTAGCTTTGACATTTGTAAGCTCTTTTTCTGCTTGCTGGAGCATATCATTAACAACCTGTTTTCTACCTTCAGATGATTATTTTCTTAACGATTATCAACTAAGGATGCTACCACGATGCTTAGTTGTTCTTCTAGAGTCATATCCATTTCATCATCAGACTCATGTTCCTCAGCTATTGTATCTTCATCATCTGAAACTTCTACAACACCTTGTTGTGCCACAAAGTTGTTCAGAACGTTGGTTTCCTGCTCATCATTGTCTGTATCACTTCCATGAAACCTATTTAATCTCCTAAGATGTTCTTCCACCATCTTCTGGATCTTATCTTCGAGATCATCCATTTCATTCTTCCGAATATGATCAGCCACAAGCCGTTGCGAACTCTCCATGCCTTCCTGGATCGTCACTAGTTTTGAATATACTCCTTATTCAGTCTGTGTACGGCTCTGATACCAATTGAATATGCAGAGAATTCAACAATACAGATTACTGATTATAAATATGCACATATAATACTGTAAACACACGAATAACTAGACTTATTCAAGTAAACTTTTCTTACAAAAGCTTCTCACTTTGTTGGAAATTACTCTCCCAAAAACCAACCTAAATCTAGATTTCTTAACCCCAAACACGATCCTAACAAGTCGAAACATACCGTTTATGAGCTTAAGCTAAAACATAAGGCTCAATTCATTAATATATCTAAAACTTACGGCCTAAGTTCTTAAAAAACTAGGTTTACAATTGACCTTCTCTTTTATAGACACAAGAGACCAACATCCCTTGCCCTAAAACCTCTCTCACGTTCCCTTATCACAAAGAGGATATTTTCTATTTTTCTCTGGATAAGTTTGTTAAGATTCCTTCTTATCTTCGTTTTAAATCTCTAACAAATCTTCAAGTCTTCTTCTCCGAGTTTTTTTCATCTCTCACGTCCTCTAGTTAATATTATTCTCGTGACTTTATTAATTAATCATGTGACACACATCTTCAGAGTGTGACCGTCCCTACAGAATAGTGCCACAATCTGTGCGCAATATATAGGCAATAATTTCAATTAGCCAATGGAGGCATCTAAAACCAAAAGAGTCAAGAAAATGACATTATGCAATCAATAAAGACACAAATTCATGTAATTTAATCTGAAACTCATGACCTTTTTCTCCGAAGAAAAAACACAGTACAAATAAGAAAAGAACGAATCTACATAATCACCTATGAAAAGATAATTAGTATCAGGCACAAAACCACCAATCAGGAAAAGCTCAATGAGATCATACAATTGACCATGAATATCACCACATATAGTGACCAGACTATTTCATCAGTTGAACATTAGATTCCTCAAAAAGAACCGCTCTCGCTTGATTGCACAACGTCTTCACCTCTGTTTCCGTCAGCTGCTTACACTCCATAAGCTGATCGATCTGACGGTCTAGGTCTCCGCTCGGCAGCATCTTTCAGCAATTACGGATCCAGATAACAATGCTTTTCCTTCGTTTCTAGATTTGAATCTACCTATCTACCATTACTAAAAAAAAAAACTTCGAGATTGATGATGAAAATGTTATCTTTTTCACATGGAGGAAGTTCACGGATGGATCACACAATTACTTTTTCTTACATGTAGAATATTCTTCCGAAAAGCTTAAAGATTGTGAAAATAGATAATGGTCGTTGTTTTCCCACTTTTTTGAGATTTTCTCAAATTTATTTTATTAAAATTTTTTAGAGGTTGACGATCATCACTACAATCCATCCAGACTCTGCCAGCGTCGCCGGGTCAAACTCCATCGAAAAAGGACACATTGTTATCCTCTCTCGATTGCTCATTGGTTCGTGTTTTTATTCAAACTATGACCTTATTGGTTAACGAGTTAGCTTAGATATGGTTGTTGTAGGACCTATCATCTATGCCATAGATTTTTGTAAGGATTTTATTTTTATAGATTTCATAAGTTTTAGCTCTAACTTTTGGTTTTCCAAAACTAAAAACATTCGATAAATAAAAAAAATAGATTTTATTTTTATAGATTTCATAAGTTTTAGCTCTAACTTTTGGTTTTCCAAAATTAAAAACATTCGATAAATAAAAAAAATAGATTTCCTAGAGTAATGAATGTTAAAAATAAAAAACATGGTAAGTGTATTAATTGAGAATTATTGACTTTAAATTAAATAAAATATTTTTTCTTATGCAAATATATATGTTTATTTCATTTATCTCCAATATATTATGTATTTATCACCCACTAATATAATCGCTTAATTGATTTATATATTTTCAGTTCCTATAATTATTCATAACAGTTACTAATAGCCGTTTATAAATGGAAAATGGAATTTCTAATCTTTGTTTTGAATAAATAAATACCGATGATTTTCTCTATGAATCTATATTAGTACTAAATACTATTTTAGTAAATATGGTATGTGTTTTTATTACTTTTTATTTTTAATTTAAAAATTGGTGATTATTAATTCCGATTATATTGAAATATAAGGATGATATAGAAGGTAAAAAATCTTTTAATCCAGCTAATAGAATATGTTACTAAAGATCGATAACTAATAGTTTTATGCTAATATATGTGTTTAATACATTTAATTTTCTCTAATTTATTGTGTGTTTATCATTGAAAATAGTATCGCTCAAATGATCTCTATCTTTTTTGTAATAACTGCTATTTATAAACGGTAAAAAGTATATTTATTAAACAAGTAGTGAGAAGCAAATGAGTCAATAATAAGTGAGTTAGCCGGTTTGAAAGAGTAGAAAGTGCTAGTTCTACGTTCTCTATCAATTTAAGGTTACTAATCAAGTTGTGGCCTTTTGATACTTCCACTTGTTTAGTTTGAGATGCTGATGGAGAATCCAACACTTATCCTTGGTGCAGCCTATTTTCTTGCAGTGATCACACATCATGCTCTTTCTACCATTATGCATGTAATACACATTATTTCTTGATGTGAGCTCCACATGATTCTTATCAAAGAGTCTAAGATTCCCTATTCCTTAGACTAGAATCCTATCACCATTCTTAATGTCTACATTTCCTACAGCTAGTTCTATGTTCTCTATCAACTCAAGGTTACTAATCATGTGGTGGCTTTTTGATCTTTCCACTTATTTGGTTTGAGATGTATATAGAGAATCCAAAACTTATCCTTCTTGTGGCCCAATCTCTTACAGTGATCACACACAATGCTCTTCCTACCATCATGCTTATATAACACACTATTTGTTGTGATGAGCTCCACATGATTCTTATTCAAAATTCTTAGATTCCCTATTGCTTGGACAAGATTCCTACTAACATCAGCTATGTCTACATTCCCTACAACAAAATCTACGTTCTCTATTAACTAAAGGTTACTAAACAAGTAGTGAGAAGCACATGGGCCAATAACAAGAAAGTTACATGGTTTATGAGAGTAGTTAGTGCTAGTTATATGTTCTCTATCAACTTAAGGTTACTAATCATGTGGTGGCGTTTTGATCCTTCCACTTGTTTGGTTTATGATATAGATGCAGAATCTAGTACTTATCCTTTGTGTGGCCCAGTCTCTTGCGTGATCACAAGCAATGCTCTTCCTACCATCATGCTTGTATAACACACTATTTGCTTAGGCGAGCTCAACATGACTATTACCAAAGAGTCTTAGGTTCCCTATTTTTCTTGGACAATAATCCTATAACCACTATTTAGGTTTACATTTCCTATACCTAGTTCTATGTTCTCTATCAACTTAAGGTTACTAAATAAGTGGTGAGAAGCACCTGAGTTAATATCAAGAGAGTTAGCTGGTTTGAGAGAGCAGTAAGTGCTAGTTATATGTTCTTTATCAACTTAAGGTTACTAATCTTGTGGTGGCCTTATGATCCTTCCACTTGTTTGGTCTGAGATGTAGATGGAGAGTCCAATACTTATCCTTGTTATGGCCTACTCTCTTGTAGTGTTACATACCATGATCTTCCTACCATCATGCATGTATAACACACTATTTGCTGAGGTGAGCTCCACTTGATTCTTATCAAAGAGTCTAATATTCCATATTCCTTGGACTAGAATTCTATCACAATTAGCTATCTCTACATTTCCAACAGCTAGTTCTACGTTCTCTATCAACTTAATATTAACCGTTGGGTGAGAAGCAACTGAGTCAATAACAAGAGAGTTAGTCAGTTTGTGAGAGTAGTAAATGCTAGTTCAATATCCTCTATAAACTTAAGCTTACTAAACAAGTGGTGAGAAGCACTTGAGTTAATAGCAAGAGAGTTAGCCGGTTTGAGAGAGTAGTAATTGCTAGTTCCATGTTCTCTATAAACTTAAAGTTACTAAACAAGTGGTGAGAAGCACCTGAGGCAAAAACAAGAAAGTTAGCCGGTTAAGAGAGTAGTTAGTGATAGTTCTACATTTTCTATCAACTTGAGGTTTTTAATCATGTGGTGGCCTTTTGATCCTTCCACTAGTTTTGTTAGCATAACAGGAGGGAAGCAAGAAATCAACTTTGTTGGTTCTGCAGGTTGCAGAAGACAGCAAGGCTCTGCAATAGGGACATGGTGCAGAGCGTTTTGGAGTGTTTCTCAAGACCAAAGAAAAGCCCTAGATGAGCTGAGACTATTTAAGTAGTGCACAACACTTGGAGAAGGGTTTGACTTCCAGAGAGAAAAAATTGGAAGTTCCAAATTTTGAGTGTGTGCTTGGTGAGTGAAGCCAAGTGGTTTACAACAGCTACAAGTCTGTAATGTTGTGTGAGTTAGGGAGCTCAGAGAGTTACAACAGCTGCAAGTCTGCAGTGTTGTGTGAGGGACTGAGTTCAGGAGTGTGTTGCAACAGCTCCAAGTCGGCAATGTTGTGTGAACTAGGGAGTTCAGAGAGAGTGTTGCAACAGCTGCAAGTTGGCAGTGTTGTGTGAACTAGGGAGTTCAGAGAGAGTGTTGCAACAACTACAAGTCCGCAGTGTTGTGTGAACTAGGAAGTTCAGAGAGAGTTGCAGCAGCTACAAGTTTGTAGTGTTGTGGGGCTTTGGGTAGTTAGGAATAGGTCAGCGACAAACCAAGTTGTGGTTGTGCGTAAATCTGAATAAACAAGACTGTACTTTATTTATATTATTCTTAATACAAAAATTTAAGGAATCAATGTGTGTCTTTGTCTTGCGTTAAGGTTTGTTGTACAGTCGTCCTCATTTCTTGTGTTTCTTGCTCCACAAAAATCCTTATGTAGTAGCCTCTGTGTTACAAGTGTGTCTCCATTCTGGTACTTTCACAATTTTTATAACGTTTAGTATTGTAGAAGAGAGAGATAATTATGTATTCTTTAGCAATCTTACAAGAAATGAAGAGAGAGAGAGAGAGAGAGAGAGAGAGGGATGACTACTGGGAAGAAGAAAAGAAGCGAGAGATGATTTTGGGGAAGAAGAAAACAATTATTCATTTACTTCATAATTGTTCCAATAAGGTTTCTCTTATTTTTATTTTTCTTTTCCCTGAAATCACACCTTGCAAAGTGATATTTCTATCTTTATTTTTTAACTAAAAAATATTCATAATCCCTCAAAATCAGATTGAAAATTTAAAACAGGAAGAATGGTTAAATTTTGAATAATAGATGATTTTATATGTTTTTAACAAATTGTTGATTGAATAATAAGATACTATATAATATTTTAAGTGATTCTATATTAATTCTCATTTCAATAACACATGATTTGATAAGACATTTAAAAATCATCAATTGAATAACATGTGATTTTAAAGAAAAACTAAAATTTCTTAAAATTCTAATTCCAATACATCCCCTCAGTGTTTTTTCACCCATTTCCCGATACTTTCAGAAAATGTAGTATTAAAAATTATAATGCTTTGACAAAAGAAAACAAAAATGCAATTGTATATGGGCTATTGAAAATGGGCATATCTAGCTTGAGACTTCGTTGGTTGGTTTGAAATTTATTCTAGCTAATTCTTTTATTCTTTAAGTTTTGTCTAACTTACAAATCTTTGACTCTATTTTGTAGCCCTCTTTTTTGTTGAATCAATAAATTTCACATTTCAAAAAAAAATATAGGGCTATCTAGCCCAAGAAATATTACGTGTAGTTAAATTTTCAATATCAAAGAGATATAGATATGGACGATAGGGGTGTATTGAAGACTTGAAATAGTAAAGAAAGATTCCATTGAGAATGTTCGCTATCTATTCAGAGTCTCTTTTTTTCCACGAAAACAAATTATATTGATTTGTAATAAGTTCAACATATACTTGTAACACTTGTGCAAAACCAATAGGTATGCTTTATCAAAGAAGGTAATTAAAACAAAAATCAGGCTTTCAAGAATGAAAGGCTTCCTGGCCAATTGTCTCTTTGAGCCATTCCGGTCCATTCCCGACAATATATGACTGAACACAGTTGCCTGAAGTAAAGGACTACACTATGGAGGCACTTACTTTGTTCAGTTCTGTATATACCAACAATAGAGTCTGACTATCTATGGCTTCCAGATTATACCTGATTGAGTTCACCAGCCCAACATTGGTGTCACAAGATGTGTTTTGCATAATAATGGAGAACACTTGCCGTGATTGAAGCTCAAAAACTATTTGTTTCTGCTTCATGTTGTGCATACTTTCTGTAGCCCATATAATACTTTGCAGCTCTGCTTCAAACTGAGTATCAATCCTTGTAAAAGCTCCGCGACCATGAGTAACCATTGTACCCTGATTATCTCTCACAATCCAAGCTGCCCCACAGATTCCTTTTGTATGATCCCACGAGCTACATATATTACATTTGAGCCACGGTAGCTCTGGTTTTTGCAAGTAAGCCGAGAGATTAGCTTGGTTGCAGTTGCTACTTTGTCCTTCCTTGTTGCCAGTATTGTTGGCTTGAAGCCAACTATGTGTTTCGTCAAAGGCATGTTCACTACTCTTCTCTGGTTCCTGTCTGGTTTTCTCAAAGATGAATATATTACGTGCTTTTCGGATAAACCACAAAATCCATGGTATAATTTGAAGTATCCTTTCATTGACCTGAACATTATCTTGAAGTCAAAGCAAATAGTGATATTCAAGAACGTGAAAGATATTGAAAATCCTCTTTTAGGAAAAATCATTCCGCTAAGAGTCCATACTCGTTTTGCCACTTTGTAGGTGAACAATACAGGGCTTATTGTTTCGGATCCTACCCCGCAAATTTGACACTGTGTGTTTTGAGTGATTCCTTGGCTTTGCAGTCGATCTGCCACTGCTAACACCCCAAACAATGCTTTCAATTGAAAATGGCGGATTTTTGGGGTTGTATGAGCCTTCCAAAGTTCCGTCCAGGTACTACATTCTAGTGGTATTTGATTTGGGTTATACTGAGTAGATAGGTCATTAAGCTCTTCAGCTAATCTGTATCCACTTCTTACACTATATTCACCATTATTGGTGAAAGCCCACTTGTAGCAGTCTTCTCTATCTTCTCTGATTCTCAAATTCATAATGGCTTCAACATCTGTGTCCGTAAAAAGCTCTCTAAGCTTATGAGCATCCCAATAGTTCAACCATACATTCCAAAGATTTGATACAAGCATGTTAGGTAAGGTTGGTTGATTCATTATTTGCAAGCTCCTCGGTTCAGAATCAGGAATCCATTTTTCTGTCCAGACCTGTGTTGTGCGTCCATTCCCAACATTTTTTAAAAGCCCCTGGTTCAGGAGATCTCTTCCAAAAACTAAACTACGCCAACCATAAGAGGGGCGGAGACCAATTCCACATTTAAGAAAGCTGGAGCTTTTAAAATACATGCCTTTTAAAATTTGAGCTAGAAGCGAGTGTGGTTTATTGATTATTCTCCATGCCTGTTTCCCCAGCAAGGCTTGATTAAAGAGGCTGTTATCTCAAAAACCAAGGTCTCTTTCAGCCTTTTTACGACAAATATTTTTCCATGCTACCCAAAGTATCTTTTTCTTATTGTTCCCACTGCTCCACCAATACTCTATCATAGCCGATGTAATCTTTTTACATGTGTGGACAGGCAGCTTGAAACACATCACAACATATATAGACGAAGAAGATGTTATCGCTTTGATAAATACCTCCCTTTCTCCTTGAAAGAGTGCTTTGGTGAACCATCTGTGCATACGAGATTAGAGTTTCTCATGAATAAAGCTCATTATTCCTCTTTTGTATCTAGCAAAACATTCGGATAGTCCTAAGTACATTCCTCCACTACTTTCTGTTTGTATCTCCAGCACATTCTTGATCTGTTGTTTTGTTGTATTGTTCACTTTACTACCAAATAATATCAAAGATTTCTGGAAGTTGATGCTCTGGCCCAATGCCTTCTTATACATCCATAAACAGTCTTTGATAGCAACACCTTGATGAACCGTTGCTTTGCATAGGAGGAGACTGTCATCAGCAAAAAGAAGATGATGTACTGCAAGGCAGGATGGTGCTATACGTGTCCTAGATATTTTATTCAAACTCTCCGCCTTGTTCAAGATATCAATTAGAGCTTCTATACAAAGATTAAAAAGAAAGGGAGAGAATGGATCCCCTTCTCACAGCCCTCGTTGTGGTTTGATGAAACCATGAGCCTTCTCATCAATTATCACCGTCTATGTTACTATGGAGACACACTTCATTATCATATCTATCCTACCTGTAGCAAAACCCATTCTCAAAAGCAACAACTCTAAGAAAGACCATTCTACTCTATTGTATGCCTTAGACATGTCCGCCTCTATAGCCATAAAACCATTTGCAGGTCGTGTATTTGTACGAAGAGAATGGATGATCTCATGGGCTATTTGGATGTGGTCAGAAATGATCCTTCCACAGACAAAGGCTCCTTGTGTTTCGCATATAATTGTTGGAAGTATTTTTTTAACATGGAGCATATGATCTTTGTGAGTATATTATAGTGTACTGAACATAGACTAATTGGCACAAAATAAGCAACGGTCTCTCCAACGCATAAATAGTTGGGAGTTCACATTCACATCACTTTGGTAAAATCAAGTCAGGCCTCATCTCAGTCATACTTGTCAGGTTTGCTTTCTTAGGAATAAGACATACTTTAGTAAGGTTCCAGTCGTGGGGTAATCTGTCTGAACTGTAGAAGGTTTTGATCTTCGTACATACCTATGGACATACAATGTCCCAATGTTGTTGATAGAACTTAGCTAAGAATCCATCAGCTCCAGGGCATCTGTCTCAGCTAATTGCAAAGACTGCCTTTTCACCTCTTGATTTGTTACCAGAAGCAGTAGTTGGCGATTCATCTCTGAGCTTACCTTATGGTCAAAACCATCAAAAATGTCCTCAAAACACTGAGGATTCGAGCTCATGAAGAGCTTCCTATAATAATTTACTGCGACGTCCCCTTTTGATCCTTCAGAAAATTGCTCGTTCCCATTTTCATCTAAAAGCACATGGACTATGTTTCTAATCTTCTTACTCTAGACAACATTATGAAAGAACTTGGTGTTCTTGTCACCAGCTTGTAGCCATTTCTCACGACTTCACTGTTTCCAATACTGTTCTTCCTCACTGTAAGCTTCACTAAGTTATGATTTTATCAACTTCATTCGATCCTAGTATGGAGTTATCTTACTTGTCTCCTGATGTGTTTGTATTTTACCACATTTTAGAGCCATTATTTAGCTTACATTGCATCCATATCATAGTATTTGCATCATTATAGGGTCCTTTTAGGCTCATTTCCACATTTTGCACTTGCATTGCATAAGGAGTGAATTCTAGGTACTTTTGAAGTCTTCTTGGAGTGTTTTGGCCACAAATGGACACAAGGAGCCGTCTGGATCATATTGAAGTGCAAGGAAAGCCAAAAGGAAGCACATAGGATTGAGATCTCTCATGCCTCGAAGGATGGCCTTGACCTCAGGGTTCAAGTCTTCTGGAGTCAGACAGCTTAAGACACCCTCGAACCTAAGCCTCTACATTATGACCGCGAGCATTGACCAGAACTTGACTTGGTGGATGTGGATTCTTGCCTCTCTAAATGCCCCGAAGATATCACTCGCGATAAGACCTGCGAGTCTTAGCATTTTTGAAGAATAAAGCATGCCTCCAGCCCACCACTCGAAGCTCAGCTACGAGTATCTTATTTTCGCTTTGTTGACCTTTTATCTGGTGTTGACTTTTTAGGTTTTCTTTTAATGGGCTATAAATACATTTGTAGCCCACAAACATCATTATCCACGATTTATTTCTAGACCTAGAAAAATTTCAAGTTATCTTTCTCTCCTTTCTCCAAGTTCTTCGCCATTTTGATTTTAGATCCTTGAAAGGTCATTTAGTTATTTGCTTTTCGTTTCTACCATTTTGTCTCATTTTTCTTGCTCTTCTATTTATGTCTTTCATTTCATTTCTTTGGTTTCTACACTTAGTTATGAAATCTGAGTAGATCCATTAAGGTTCTTGAGGATAGGGTAGATTAGTGCAGAAGGGTTTCCAAGCTTTCTTAAAATGATTTATGCAAGCTTGCTTAAGAATAGTTATGAAATCTGACCTAGCCTTGCTTGAAATAATGGTTCCTAGCTCAAGAGATTGTTGTTTAGGACATTAAGCAAGCTTTGGATCCCTTGGTGAAGTTCTAATCATTGATCTTAATCCTCAAAACCCCTCTTTTGCTTATTGTCTTTTGCGAATTTCATACTCTGTTTTTCATCCACTACACCACCATCCGCGAGGACTGCCTTCTGATTGGGTTATCTCCAGTACTCGCCACTTTAACTCGCCTCCTGTGAGTTAAGTACTACATACTGAGTTGGTTTTCTAAGGTTGATGCAGACAAGATCAAAATGAAACTAGAACCTGCTCAGATATTTGGATAACATTCAACTGCTTCCTAGAGAACTTAGAGCACAAAGAGAAAGGATTTAGGTTGACAGTTCAATTCCGATCGATATGGATGCCAATACAACTCCTAATGGTTCTACAGATGGCACCAATGTTACACCACCTTCCCCTCGTGCACCTAACACTGCCAGACCTCATGGTCATTCTTTTAAAGATCTATTGGATCATTTGGACGTATTTGAGAGGTTGTGTGGGCTGACAAAGATAAATGAAGTAAGTGACGATGCATTTAAACTGAGGTTGTTTCCATTTTCTCTTGGAGACACAGCACATATGTGAGAGAAGCACTTACCTACAGCCACTATCACATCTTGGGCTGAATGCAAGAAAGCCTTTCTTGCTAAGTTCTTCTCTAACTCGAAGACAGCCAAGCTGAGGAACTACATCTCAAACTTTTTCCAGAACAACACTGAATCACTTGCTGAAGCTTGGGAAAGGTGCAAGACTTACCAATCTCAATGTCCCCATCATGGTTTCAGCACAAAGACACTCCTAAACAATTTCTATAGAGGATTTTAACCAAGGATCAGAATATCGTTGGACCCACCTAGCCATGGGAATTTCCTGAACAATAATGTAGAAGATGGCTGGAACCTTATTGAGAATCTTTCACAAGCAGATGGACAGTATGGTAAGAAATATGATAGGAGTGTGAGAGGAATATCAGATTCGAATTAACCAAGCAAGGAGCTGCAAATTCTGCATGAATAGCTGGATAGATTGTTGTTGGTACACACCAAGCAGGTCATCCTAGTGGAATATGAGCAGTTGCAAGAAGGGGATGAAGACCAGGTTGAAGAAGTATGCTTTGTTCAGAATAAGAGTGGTAAGCCATGGAACAACTACAAGCAGAATCCAAACCTATCTTATAGGAGTACAAATATGGCTAATCCTCAAGATCAAGTGTATCCTCCTAAGCTTAATCTGACAGGAGCTTGGATTCCTAAGGAGGAATATCACCAAAGCTTCCAACCAGCACCAGCTGTGCCTCAAGCTTCAGCACCTACACAGCAACAACGACAAGAAATTGTGGATTTATTGCAGCAAATACTTAAGGGTCACACTACACAACAAACTGAGATAACAAAGAAATTTGTTGAGGTGCATACTAAGATAGATGCTTCTCACCATGATCTGAACTGCAAATTTGAGACTCTTAATGCTAGGTTGAAGTACTTAGAAAGCCAGCAAGTATCTTCATCTGTCAAGACAAGTGGTCAGCTACCAAGAAAATTTGTGCAAAACCCCAAGGAGTACACTGCTCAGTCCATCACTTTAAGAAGCGGTAAAGTGCTTCCAACTCATGCTGAAGTTAAAGAGGACACTGAGGACAGTGTGATGCAGAAGGGAGGGGAAACAAGCTGAAAATTCACCTCCAACTGAAGGCCTCAAGGGTACTCCTCGACCCCCACTCCAAGCTGAGCCTTCAGTTACTCAGAAATATGCTGGTGCTAAAGACTTGAGCACACATGTGACTCAAATCCCAGTTAAGCCTAAAGCACCCTTCCGGACGCCTAAAGAAGGACCAAAGTGAGAAATAAAAGAGTCTCTTTGACAAGCAAATGAAGGAGACTGAACTGAAGCTACCTATCATAGATGTTATTCCTCTCATACCTCAGTATAAGAAGTTCTTGCAAGAAGCCATTAAGGAGAAGTCTAAGTAAGTGGAAGGTTTGTCTCTTGAGACTTATGAGTGCAGTAGTGCCATCATGGTGCCTTTGTTACCTCATTAGCAGAAGAGGATAGTGATAGAGAAGCTAGAGGATCCTGGGACATTCATTCTACTATACTCACTGGGTCATTTAACCTTCACCAAATGCCTGATTGACCTTGAAGCTTCAATCAGCCTAATGCCATTATCGGTTGCTAAGAGGCTTGGATTCAGTGATTACAAGTCTTGTAAGCTCTCTTTGATCCTTGCTGATAGGTTGACTCGTTTGCCTCATGGTCTTTTGGACGATTTGCCAATCAGGATCAGAAATGTGGAAGTACTCATAGATTTTGTGGTGCTCAAAATGGATGAAGAACCACATGATCCACTACTGCCTAGAAAGCTATTTTTAGGATCAGTTGAAGCTATGATTGATGTTAAGAACAGGACCATTGAGCTGAATCTTGTAAAGACATCAAGCTGGAGTTTGATATAAAGGGTGATTCAAAGAGGCAAACCATTGAAGGCCAGAGCTTTACCATTAATGGGGTTGTTGATGACAGTGTGGCTGAAAATAGTGAGGAGGGAACTATGGATTCTCTCCCTTCACCACACTAGTCAGTTAAGTGTGAGGAGTAAAACTAAGTGACTATAAACAAGCTCACTTGGGAGGAATTCCCATGAATATCCTTTGTATATACTTTCTCTTCAGTTTTTTTTACTACTGCTTTTGTTTTATTTTGCAACTTGTTCTTTTTGTGTTGTTGGATCGTTTGTTTTTTAGGTGCAATGAACTTACTAGAACCGAATGCAACGTTCTTGACAGCAATTAGGGAAGGTTGAACCCTAACGAGCCAAGAACTAGCTGGCCTCGAACTTGGTCCTCGGAGGTAAAATAGAGAGGCAGAGAATTTTTGGCTGAGAATATGAAAGGCTCTGAACTGTACTTGTAAGCTGACTACAAGAGGCGTGCCCAACAAATGCCTTGGCAGATGATCAAGTTCATCATCAATCTCCTCAAGTAGATCCATAAGAGGACGAAGAAGAGATAAACCATGTGGTCTACTTCTTTAAAGAGTACAAAGCGCCAAAGCAGGGAGTTGCAACTAGAGAAGCTCATATGCACATAGGAAAGCTCTAGAAGCTTGGAAAGTGGCTTGTCAAAAAGGTTAAGGGTCTGACTAGAAAGAAGCAAGAATAGAAGAGGGAAAGAGAGAGTTGAGAAGGTGATAAAAGGATTTATCGGTTTCCTTCTATCAAATCATTGAGTATAGTGGTAAGTAAAGGGGTTTGTCAAACCAATACTCGGAATAGCTTTCTAACAATTTACCTAATACCAAATCCTAGTTCAAGTTAATCTAAACATCCTGTCACAATGATAGATCTAACTAGCACTAAACTAGCAAACTAGCACAAAGGACAAAATAAGGTAAAGACAAAAAAAAAACAGAACATCAAATAGCAAAACAGAGAAAATAATATAAAAACAAAATGCAAATTGAAAATATGGGTTTAAGCAATTTAGAAAGGAGGATCTAAAGGATTGGGAGGTTGATCGCTGGTGAATTCGTTGATCCCGCTCGCCGTATTTCTTTGAGCGATCTCTAGACCAAGAGAATGATTAGATCGGACCGCTCTCGCGGAGAGGATCTCGATCCAGATCGGCTGATCCAATTGGCTCTCGCCATGATCTCACAAAACTGGACGCATAAAACTCGGCCCAAATCGTCTAGTGACCGATCCGCATGCTAGATATCTCTTCAGCGGATCAAGCCATTTCTAGCAAGGATCGGGGCCTTCATTTCCATTAATGATAGCCTCTGGTTATGATCTAAATCAGATCTCAACTGATTAGAAAGAGATAAGCATTAGGTTTGGCCTTATAGTAGAGATCTGCGTTATTGATCGGTTAGCTAGGCAAGGGAATCAACAGATTCACCTCTGATCTCCCCATCCTCGAGATCCAAAGGTATCTACTCGCTCCACATTTTGAGAGGGGTGATGAATGAGGTAGATTCCAATGACATGATTAAAGTAGAGAAGCTAAAATGCAAGAACAAAGAAATAAAGGAAGCAAGCATTCACTAAATCATTCCATCAGTAACCATCAAAGAGTACAAACCTTAAAACAAGCTTAAACGAAAATGGCAATAAAGATAGAGTATTTTTTGGCTAAAACATCTGATAATGATAAAAGGGTCATTAGAGGGGTATTTATAGGGTTATTCTCATAACCCTAATGGTTAAATCGACCTAAGTCGGTCAACCAGGCGGTCTGTGAAGCTTCCCTTGGAGTCCTTGCGTGAGCTTGGGGCTATGAGGAGCGCTTCATATCTTTACCCTCGCGGTTCCTGTCTGAGTTGTTGCTCCGAGTATGATCTTTGACGTGAAGAGGGATGAGTCTTTGTTCCACACCGGTCTTCCCTCCCAGCAGATAGGTTGAGGCAAGTCCTTGAGGTGGTTTTTGTTGAGTGTTCCTGGTACTCCTTGCGTACAAGCTTCGAGGTGGTGATCCGAGGGTGCACGATCCTTCTTGATTATGACTCACTTAGACGCTCCAACAGCTGCTCCAATTCTCCTTAGCTCTAGTTTTGTTCATTTTCTGCTCTTTTTACCTGAATGAACTCCACTACTCCAAATGCAAATGTAAAGAATGCAAAACAAGTAAACAGACCTAAGTGCAAGGAAAATCTAGCTAGATGAATGCAAAGTGACCTAAAGTAAGACTCTAAAACTATCAAAAATCACACACATCAGCTCCCCCAAAACATATATCTTGCTTGGCCTCAAGCAAGTGCAATGACCTAAGATGGAAAAACTGCACACAAAGTGGGAGCATCTCATTTAACGAGTAACTTGTGTAAGCTAGGGCCGTAATCCACATGTGAGCTCTATCATTTTAGAAACTGTAATGTAATCATCCTCAAGAATAGCATCCAGCCTATAGATTCCTAATACCTAAGCCGGTCTCAAAAGGTCCAAGTCCAATTCCTTATTTCTTCTAGGTGCAGTCCTCAAAAGGGACTAGAGATCAACGAGTACATAGTTCAACTTCCCTAAGCTTAGCACAATCATTTTTTCTCAACTCAAATGGTTCCCTCTCATCCACACTTTTGCTGCCCACTTATTTATTCTTTTTCTTTTTTCTTTTCTCTTTTTATATGCCCCTTTGGCTTTTCCGAAGTTGGCTTAAACAAACATGAAAGGCCACGGGTTTACGCTTCCTTCCAAGTTGCTTCACCAACCCGCATATGGAGTAAGCGGCGGATATACACGGTCGTGAAAGGCTTTACCACTTACTCGGTTTTTGGCGGGCAGCTTTCATTTTTTCATTTTTTTCACTTAACTTGGGAGGGTTTTACCACATATACACAATGGATCATGCTAAGCATAAAGAAAGAAGGTATTTGATGCATCTCTAGGCCCTAGATCGGCGAGTCGAGTTCAGTTTTAGAAGGAATCAAACAAGGCCTTTGCAAGACACAATCCAAGCAAAGTTCACTAAGGTGAATGATCCGCCCAAAAACTTTCCAAAACAACCATTCACCAATCAAGAGCATTCACAATGGTTACTAGCTAACTTAACAAGGTTTGCCCATCATCAAGATAATTCCCATATAACAAGTTCAAATGCATAAAATCCTATGTGAATGCAACCTAAAGACAAAGCTAAATGGATGCATCTATATGATCACTCTATTTTTTCGTATTTAATTTTCAAAAAATTTCAAATTTTTTTGGTTTTTTCTGTGCCTTAGATGTTATGAAATGCAACAACCAAATGCAACAAAGAAAAATATAAACGGATTTATACAACCTAAGTGAATGTATGCAAAACAGAAAATAAGAACACAAGAAACAATGTGAGAGTACTCTAGACCCATCCCGAAACTTAAACCATATAGTCCCTTGTGTGCATAGAAGTCTAAGAGAGTTTTCTAGACAAACAAAAGACGAAAACAAAGAAGATAAAAATCTATGTACAATGGTTTTGGAGTATGGTACCTAAAAGTCGAAAAGGTGAGCAGTTGAGGTGTTCATGTCCTCAAGTGTGTAACTGTGAGGGTTTGGATACCCTCGTGGAGCTAATCCTTGGAATGGTGCGACGTGCTGTGGTCTTTCAAAGTGCTCCTCGCGATCGTGATCGGCGAAGGACGCATGCGAGGGATCCTGTTGGGATGTCTGTCCTTGTTCTGCCCAGTGTATATGGCTCTTCTTTCCTGTCCTCTTGTAAACCTGCGTGATGTCCACTGATTGGTGTTGCGGTTGCTCTTGGTACGCTTCGCAAGAGCTGGTGCCTGTTGAGGTTGAGTGCCTCCTCGCTAGTGGCGGCGAGTCATGTGTGTGAAGCTGAGTTGCCATTCCTCTAACTGATGATTGCAGCCCATCAATTGCCTTCCATAGTTCTGATCACTCGTTGTGCCACTCCTCTTTTTCTTTTTCAAAGCCCTTTACCTTCTTTAGCAACCACTTTTCCAATTTTTGGAGCTTTCCGATGCGTTTGTGAGCTTCCTTGATTGCGGTGCCTTGATTCTTCTCAGTGAACTCTTTGAAAAGGTAGGACTCCCAATCAACATCTTCTTCATTTACTTCTTCATCAGCTTGATGGGGTTGCTGTCCTCGCGGGTTTTCATCGAGTAGATATGCGAGGGGCGGAATGAAAGTTGCATTCTCTCTTGCGCTGAGTGAGGTGTATTCAGGGCAAGGGAGAGTGATTCTAGCATTTCTCTTCTCCGGGTGGTCGAATTTGTACACGGCTCAGACTTCAAACTCCTCTTTAGCAAAGAGGCCTGCTCCTTGAAGGTATCTTAGGTCCATGAATTGAGGTTCAACCCAATTCTTGTTGTGCGTGTTAAATGGTACTCCGCATGCCTCTAGGATTCGGGCAACCACACCACTGATGTAGATGTGCTTTGCTTTACCGGTTCCTCTTCCCGCTTGTGTCATCGCCCAATTGCGGTAGGTCAAAAGTTGCTTAGCCAAGAGGAACGGCATACCAGAATTTCCATCATCTCCTTCGATTTGCATGCCGCTTGGAGTATTTCCCACTGTTTCCTTCATTGCCATTACCATCATCTGCATTTCTCTGAGGTTGATCGGCGAGGTGGAGGGTCTAGCAAAAAGTACATTGGCGATGGCCCTTCTTGCATAGTTGATGGTGGGGTTCCTGATCCAGTTCCCTTACCTCCTTGATGAGTCATACGCCCCACAACCTGTCAGCATATTCCACACCTCGTCTGTGTCCTCATCACCTATTTCTGGGTACACCGAGTCTCCGGATGGGAAGCCAAACATCCTGTCCATTTGCTTGAATTTCACGGTGTATATCTTGTCATATACCATGAACGTTATGTATCCGGCTCCATTCTTCTCCATCAATTCAGGTACTTACTTTGAGTATACTCGGAGGTCCACAGTTGCTAAAAATTGCAAAGTCTCCTAAATGTAGGAACTCGCCATGTTGTACATTGAAACCTTAATCCCCAACAAGATGAATATCATGTCCACATCCTCGGTGATGTTCAGTCTATTCATGGTCCCAATGTGCAGAAAATATGTTCCCTTGACACCCATCATGCTAAGATCTTTCTATGCTTGGTCGGAGTTATTGGCTTTTCTTGCAGCTTTCCCCTTATTCTCTGTTTGTCTCTCCTCGTAGGCCATCCTCAGCTCCTTCTCCGAGTAACCGCTCCATTTTAACTCCTCAATATCTTCCCGACACTTGGTTGTCTTTTCTCTTTTCCCAGCTGTAGATCTGGTTGTCCTCTTCTCCTTGCGCTCATACTCGATATCCATCGGCGAGGCCTGACCGTACTCCCTACTGTCAGAATCGTTATCCTCGCTTGTAGATGCGAGGTGATTTGTTTCCCCTTTCTTTTCTCTTGTGCAGAGCTTCCTTCACCGTGCTGAGTCTGCACAAACCGCCAATCCATCGGCTCACCTATCAATTTTCTTGCCGTCTTCTTGACCAGAGCATCTTTCTTCTTTTGAATAACCGTGTCGTCCTCACCGTCCGATTCGACAATAAAACAGGAAGTTCTGGGTTCGCGGTCTCTCTCCATATGAATTGGTGGTGAATCCTCTAATCACGCCTCCATCTCTTTCCGCCCAACTCTTCGTGCGTCTTGCATGAACTTGCTGTGATTTCCTTACTCTTTCTTTTATCCCTTAAAAACATGTTTGATGTTTGTGAGAGCGAGGTTTCTTAACTCGGAGAGCTTGAACTCGCTATAAATCCTCAAACTAGAAATCTTCTTCTTTTCTCTGATCAATTTTCCGGCACAAAAAGAAGAGAGTGTTTTGTGTGTAGCGAGATTGAGAGTGAATGAGGGATTTGAGGTGAGAGGAGCTCAATATATAAGGAATCTTTGTAGGGATTTCCGGAGACAAATAAAGGAGGAGACAATCACGGTCTCCCATGCCACCTCGCGGTTCGTCCTTGCCGTCAGACTCAATCCCAGCCCTTGATTTCAAATTTTGAAATATTAGCCAATCTCAGCCATCCGATTGGTCTGACCTAGGTTTGACCGCTCCTTGATTTTAGCTAATGTTGTTGGTTCGTGGGCCCTACTTGGTGAGCTGGAACCAGGACAACCCTCTATTCCTTTGTAACCGACAGCTTGATGCCTCGCTCCTTCTGCTCGCAGCTATAACCGAGGCTTGAATACCCATTCAGAAAAACCCAGCTTGAACTGCTTTTGGTTATCTGGCCATTGACTATTCTGAGTCTTGATTAATTCCCTACTTGTGGCAATATTTAAACCCTAGAAAATTAGCCACAATATCAAGATCAGCTTAGTGTGAGGCATCCATATGATTAAGCTCAAATTCAAGAATTAACTGAATAATAGGTGTGTTTTAAGCGTAATGAGATTTATTTGGCTAGAACTCTATGTATAAGGATACTAAGGTGTGCAAGTAGGTCCATGAGTGGTGTTCAAGGCAATGTAAACACTACTCGCACACCTTTCTTGGCCTTGTGCCCTGAAGGATACTGGTTCCTCGCCAAATTCATCTCATTTCTCGCCCCTTTGCTTCTGAGGATGTATGCGAGGTATGCTAATTCTTTGTTTGTTGTACCTGAGGTGCAGATAGACATACCAAATACCCATAATGACGAAGATAAAAAGAAAGAAAAATGTTCTCCAAAACTAAATAAAAACTAAAACGGTTTTAAACAGAATTAAAAAAAGTTTTAAAAGTAAAGGATAGACATGGGATTTCCTCCCAAGTGGGCTTGTTTAGAGTCACAAGCTTGACTCTCCACACTTTCTCTAGTATGGTTTTGTGAGGGAAACCAGAGCTCCCTCGGTGACTTCCTCGGCCATTCCTCCAATTGATCCTTTGATCTCAAAACACTGACCGTTTATGGTGGGTTATTTCGCCCCTTCTTTAAGGTCAAACATTATTCCAATACTGTCTCCGACCTTTGATTTTATAGTCATGTTCCTTACATCAATCAATGCTCTAACTGATGCTAAGAATGGTCTACCAATAGCAGCGTACCCATAGGCTCTTCGTCCATTTCCAAAACCATGAAATCTTTTGGGACTAGAACATTACCAACGCTCACAGGAACATCCTCGAGTAGTCCCCTCGGCCTTCTGGTGGCTCTTTCTGCGAGGACTAGCGATATCTTGCAGTCCTTGAAGTTTGAGTACCCCAATTTCTGAGCAATGATGAGTGGAATGAGACTAATAGATGCCCCAAGATCACACAGGCACTTGATGAACGTCAAGTGACCCACAACACATAGAAATGTAAACTCCCCGCATCATCCAACTTTTCTGCAATGAGCCTTTTCCTTTGATGCAGCAAAACTGGTACTAAGATTGATCAAGATGTTCGAGTCCCAATAGCCATGCATTCTTCCTCCCTTTCCTTAAGAGTGTCCTTCAAAAACTTTTTGTATTGAGGAATTAAAGCAAAAGCATCCAAGATGGGTATTTTTAGCTCAATACCACTCATTTGTTTGTCGAAGAGGACCCTTTGCTTCTCAGCTTGATTCTTCTTCAATCTTGAGGGGAAAGGTGCTTTAGCTTTGGTAGCTACAACAGGTGTAACTCCTTCCATTGTGTTCTGCTTGGGTCTAGCAGATTTCTTTGAGCGATCTCTAGACCAGGA
Organism: Lepidium aucheri; assembly: GCA_900406435.1. Lineage (NCBI taxonomy): Eukaryota > Viridiplantae > Streptophyta > Magnoliopsida > Brassicales > Brassicaceae > Lepidium > Lepidium aucheri. The sequence continues at coordinate 5,236 of OVBA01001544.1, read as the reverse complement.
GATTGATTAGATTGGCCCGCTCTCGCTTAGAAATCTCGATCCGGATCAGCTGATCCAGTTGGCTCTTGCCGTGATCTCACCAAGCCAGACGCATAAAACTCAGCCCAAATCGTCTAATGACCAATCCGCATGCTAGATCTCTCTTTGGCGGATCAAGCCATCTCTAGCAAAGATCGAGCCTTCATTTCCGTTAGCGCTAGCCTTCGGTCATGACCCAAATCAGATCTCAGCTGATCAGGAAGAGATAAGCATTAAGCTTGGCCTTACTAGAAGAGATCGGCATTATTGATCGGTTAGCTAGGTGGGGAAATCAACGGATTCACCTCTGATCTCCTCATCCTCGAGATCCAAAGGGATCTACTCGCTCCTCATTTTGAGAGGAGTGAGGAATTGGGTAGATTCCAATGACATGATTATTGTAGAAAAGCTAAAATGCAAGAACAAAGAAATAAAGAAGCAAGCATTCACTAAATCTTTCCATCAATAGCCGTAAAAGAGTACAAACCTTAAAACAAGCTTAAACAAAAATGGCAATAAAGACAGAGTATTTTTTGGCTAAAACATTAGATAATGATAAAGGGGTCATTAGAAGGGTATATATAGGGCCATTCTCATAACCCTAATGGTCAAACCGGCCTAATTCGGTCAACCACGCGATCTGTGAAGCTTCCCTTGGAGTCCTTACGCGAGCTTGGGCTACGATGAGTGCTTCATTTCTTTACCCTTGCGGTTCTTGTCTGAGTTGTTGCTCCGAGTATGATCTTTGACGAGAAGAGAGATGAGTCTTTGTTCTGCACCGGTTTTCCCTCGTGGCAGATAGGTTGAGGCAAGTCCTTGACATGGTTTTTGTTGAGTGTTCCTGGTACTCCTCGCGTACAAGCTGCGAGGTGGCGATCCGAGGATGCACGATCCTTCTTGATTATGACTCACTTAGATGTTCCAACAGCTGCTCCAATTCTCCTTAGCTCCAGTTTTGCTCATTTTCTCCTTTTCTTACGTGAATGAACTCCAATACTCCAAATTCAAATGCAAAGAATGCAAAACAAGCCTAAATGGACCTAAGTGCAAGGAAAATTTAGCTAGATGAATGCAAAATGACCTAAAATAAGACTCTAAAACCATCAACACATCAGAAGGGAAATGGATGCTTTGAAAGAAATTTTGGGCAGAGAAACATCTCAAAGTCAAGCTCCAATCTCGCCACCAAGGCACCATTCGGTCTCAGTTCAAGATGCTCGTGTTCCTCAACCTGAACCATCAAGGCATTCTTGAGCTAATGGGTTGCTTGTGTATAGAAGGAGATATAGATCTGGCAGAAGAAACCAATCCAGTGCTCACCTTGACGAGCCAATTCGTGACTTCAATCCGTATGCACCTGAACAAGAAGCCTCACAAGTACCCTCGACACACCTACCTTTGAGGCCAGCGCAGATATCCCTCTCCACATTGTACCATTGGAAGAGAGAGCTCCAGTGAGCTATCCAGACCTTTATAACTACACACTTGAGGACATGAACATCTCAACTTCACACCTCTTTAACTTCAAATGAGGTACCACACTCTTTTTCTCCATTGTATATACCATTGCATTTTTTATTGTTTTTGCTTGCTACTTGTCTAGAATTCTCTTTCAGACTTTTATCCACACAAGAGACTGTGTGAATTAAGTTTGGGGGAGGATTCTAGAGGACATTTGATCATGTTTTCTTTGTTCTTATTTTTGATTCTCATGATAGATCATGCATTCATATAAGTTTTGTAAATATCCAAAAAGATTTTACATTTTCAGCATATTTTGAGCATGCATTCATATAAGGCATAGAAAAGAACAAAACATCGAAAATTTTCAAAAAGTTCACAAAAATAGAGTGTTCATTTAGTTGCATTGCATATAGGATTGAGTCTAGTTCATGCATTGGGAATTATGAGGATGTTTGCCATTTAGACTGCTAATTCGACATGCTAAATTACTGCCCTTGTTGATAGTTGTTTGCTGCATTCATTCTTTTTCTGAAATTGAAAGTCGAACCATGCTAGGAACTTTCTAAATGAATCTCATGCCTTGATTGAAAATGCTGTGATTTCTCGTCTATCCTTACTAAGTGGTAACCATAATCTGATTGTCTATTATCATGTCTTTGCATCAATATAGAGTTTGTGGATAGATATAATACTTGGATTATCTTTTTCGCTCATGCTGTTATCTTATTAGTCCAAGTAGAATCCCACCATGATGCACTGTAATCACCTTTCAAACCATTCTATGTTTGCTGTGTGATTCTGAGGTCTATTTTTTGGTCTAAACTTGGCATAAAGTTTTAGGTGAGAGCAGACAAAGTCATGGCTTCATGTAGTTTCTGGTTTAAAACTTTTGGACAAGACTAGGATTAGGTGGTTTTGTTTGGGGGTGGGATTGCTTGTGTTTAAACAGGGAAAAGTAATGGAGGAAAGAAAGGGTGAAAGTCTAAAGATCTAGGAACAGAATGGGAAAGAATTATATGCTAAGTTCTAGTAAAGGTTTTTGGGAAAGCTGAATGTGAATAAGGTTCTAATTATAGAAAACGGAAAATATACCAAAAGGTCTGAATGTCTTATGAACTAAGAAGAAAAGGAACCAGAGCTGCAATAAATACAACCCAAAAACCGCTAGAACAGTCTAAGAAAACCCCTCTCCCTAGACTAGAAATGGAAAAGCTTGAAGAGAAGATGATCTTGTTGGCAGAAAAATGTAAAAACGCCTTGAGTGAATGGGTCGAATAGGATCATTTTTCAGGTTAGATTGGCGAGGTTGAGAACGATTATGGGCATATGAGTAGATGGATCCATGACTTTGTATGCACATATTGACTCTCACCTTTAACATTATGCTAAAGCTTATTCCATTCATAAGTGATCCTTGTGCATTGATTAACCAGTTACTTATAGAGATCACATTAATCTCTAGATTTGAACCTTAGCCAAATAAACTCTTTAGTGATGCTTAGACATGATCCACGGTTTTGATCTTAATGAATGTTAAAAGGATAAGCGGAATTGAATGCTTGATTAGGTTAACGGTAAGTTCAAAGGGATTTGTGATTGTCATGGCTAAAGCTTTCATGTAAGGCAGTTTGAATTGGATCCTAGAACTGACAACTAGAACATTCATTTTAACATTCGAATCAGCATGTTTTGGCTCTGAGTTCCCACCATTGTACCTCTTCTCCATCTTAGGTCTTTGCACTTACTTGAGGGCAAGTAAGATCTAAGTTTGGGGGAGTTGATGTGTTTGTATTTTACCACATCTTAGGGCCATTATTTAGCTTACTTTGCATCCATATCATAGTATTTGCATCACTTTAGCGTCCTTTTAGGCTCATTTCCACACTTTTCACTTGCATTGCATATATTTTGCATAAGGAGTGAATTCCAGGTACTTTTGGAGTCTTTTTGGAGTGTTTTGGCCACAAATGGACACAAGGAGCCGTCTGGATCATATTGGATAATGTGGTCATCATACCATACCATCCAATGACTATATTAAGACCTAAGAAGCTAAGGAAGGAGCTCGATGAAGGAGTTACAAATGCCAGAGGAGAAGATTCGCCAATGGACTGCGCTAAGATAGACAAGAGAATGGCACAAGACGAAAATGTTACGAGATCATGTACCAAGCCAACAATCAAAGAGAGAAACAGAGGCTGCAAGATCAAGTCAAAGAATCTCAACAACACTCATGGATCAAACCAAATCCAACAATTCATTCATGGCCTCTTCTAAGACAAGATAAGGTATGATTTGTAATTCATTTAAATGTCTTTGCAGGTCCATCAGCTCCAGCCCCTTAGGATAGAGAGTCTTAGAGTCATCTAGGCCTTTTTATTAATAAAGTGGACCAAGACATCAACTTGTGAAACAAGGCCACGAATTGAAATCTAGTTTTGTTGCTTTTGTTTCATGTTTTGTTAATGGGATGCGACCCATTTTTCTTTGCTTTCTTTTAAGCTGACTCGGCCTGTGTAATGTTTTCACTTTTGATTATCAATAAAGAGACGAACGTTTTCTTAGAATCTAGCTAAAAAAAGCCCTAAACGCTTTCAAAATCTTCAGGCACATGTCTTGGATCTTGAGAGGATTCCCCTTGATCAAGATGTGTTCGAGTGTATCAAGAAACCTACCATCCTTCTTTTGGATTGCTCCTCATTCCATAACTTTCCGCTAATCTTACTACCTTCGCATATGAAGTATTCTCGTTTCCCTTGGACAGAAAATTTATTCCCATCAACCTTATAGAAGCACCTTGCGGCTTGTATTATTTTTGTATCAGAGTCAAAGGTTTCCAAGAAATTTGTATCTATCCTTGATTTATTTATTTTTGTTTGCTTATCGTCGAATATTTACACCCTAATCGCCTAGGTTGCTAGATTTTGAATTTCGAGTTGTCCGAATCATTGCTTGAATAGGTTTGAGTTATCATCTCTAGGGTTCTTATTTTGACTTGAGAAAGACAAAGAAAACTCCTGCTAGATGATAAGACGGTTTTTTGGCCTATTTTATCAAATCATTGAGGTATGGTAATAAGTAGGTGGGTTGTCGAACCAATAATCAGTTATGCAAGCAAACAACCTATCTGGTACCTAGTCCTAATTCATATAACCTACCGATCTGTCACAAAGGTAAGTCATATTTTTATGAGAGCTCTTAAACTAGCATATAGGACAAAATTTACTAAAGGACAAAATAAAAACAGAGCAATATGATCTAAAACAGGAAAATAATCATAAAACAAAGTGCAAACTAGCAAATGCAATAAACCTTATTGAATTAAACATGAATCTAGAGGATAGTGAATGGGTGATCGGCGGTTAACTCGCCGATCCAACACTGCCAAGCTATATAAGGCGAGCTCTAAACCGGGACAAGCTAGATCAACCTACTCTCGTGGGGAATATCCCTTTCCAATCCGGCTGATCCATTACGACGCTAGCCGCAATCAAGCCGGATCCAAAGCATAAAGTCCGGCCCGAAGTGTTTAATGACCGATCCACATGCTAGATCTCTCCTC
>OVBA01001543.1:0-42848 GCA_900406435.1 Lepidium aucheri | reverse complement strand
CCATGAATTTTGTTAAGAAACATAGTTGGAACAAGATGGGATTTGCTCCTCTTATATAACAGGAGATAAATATCTATTAGCATATCGAAGATTTAATACTAAGAAATGCATGGTCGTGCTCAAACGAGGTGAATGTCAGTCGTTTGTTTGATCAGTATAAATCAGAGTTTGATAAAAAGATCTAGCCTAATAAGGATGACACAGTTTTCTTGCCTTATGCTGAGATCGAGATATAAAAGCAAATGGATTATGGAAATAGATGATTCCAGTACAAGTGGGAGATTGTTGGGAATGTCCTGAAATCATTCGTACTTTCTTTTACGAAGTCGTACAATCGAGTATTCGATATCATATAATATTAGGTGATTATAATATTTTGCTAGAAACCAATTATAATCTATAGATTAAGAATCTATTACTAATATTATATGATCTTATAGGGTCACACACCTAAGCAGATTGGATCAAAGATTTGTGGATATAATGATTCACCATCATATATATATATATATATGTATGTGATTATGTGAGTAATTGTTACTCTTTTGTATGTAACGTCAATTAAGAATGATTGTTACTATTTATGTAACGTTTATATTAATTGGGCTATGACCCACTAGTGTAACAAGTTACGTTACATAAGATATGCATATATATAAGATGTTTCAATAATGTATTAGAGACACAAGGAGACACACAAAAGCCTAAACACAAGAGATAAAACGTTTATCAAGAGTGGAAGAGATATCGATCTCTACGGCACTAGCATCCTGTTTTTGATCCAGTTTGTGTGCGTGTGGATACCAATAGAGGCACTACACTTGGAGTGCTAAAAGAATCTCGATTCTATAAATTGATTCCACTGCAAAATAATAAGATATACTCGAATCTTTGAGATCTACTTGTAATTCAGAATTTGTATGAGATCCTGTTTGATTTGTTCTAGTTAATTGCTTGATGTTGCAAATCTAGTTCGATTTCCTTCATCTTCTCCAACAACATTCTCCCATGGTGGCATTGACGTATGGGTTAAGAAGAGGTTGATTCGTCGGGTGATGACACTTTTTCGGAGGTCTGATATGCGTTAGTGGTGCTTGTTTCTCCTCCGATCTGTGACTTAGCTGGTGATAGCATCTCCGGAAAAGTCTCGCCATGGTTGGCTCCTGGTTCTCTTCTCCTTCTTGAACTCAGTTGTTTTCTTGCTTTTAGGTTTATAGGCAGAGGGGTTTTGATTTGGTTTTAGTTCTTCGGTTGGGTTTCTTTGGGATTTCAAAGTTGGTTTTAGTTTGCTTAGGGATTTCAATAGTTGGTTTCAGTTGCTTCTTTGCGCTTTTTCTCTGTCGATCTCGCTTTTCTCTTGTGTCTACACTTTTTTCTGGGTTTCTTCTTGTTGTTTTCCATTTGGGGTAAGTTTCCTCTGTTGAATTATCTACATGCGTTAGCTATGGTTTTGATTTTCTTTTCTTCTCTTTCGAGGATGTCACCAATTTCTGGCTGTTGATGGTGGAATTTGGGTCGACAAGTGTCAGTGTGTAAGAGTGGTTGATCCTCATAGGCTTGTCTTAAGCGGAGATTCATGGTTCTCTTCCTTGTCCCCTGACTTGAGTATGAGTTTCATGTGGTTTAGCTTTGCCGTGATGAAAGAGGTTTCTATATCTCTAGTTTTTCCGATTCTTCTTTTTGATCCTATTGGTATTGCTACTGATTTGCCGATGGTGTGGCAGTCCAATCTTATTGGTGCTAGCCGACGCTAAGCAGGTTACATGGGAAGTCTAGCGGATCTGTTTGGATTATTTGTTTAGTTTTAGCGTTTGATCATATCTTTATCTTAAGTGAGCTTTCACCTTTTGTTTCATTGTCCCTTTTACTTTGTTCCTAGTTGCTCTGGAGATCTTTCATCTTTCGGCTTGGATTTCCCTTCTTTGAACTTTTGTTCTGATGCCATTTTGTTATGTAGGCGGCTTGTGATTTGTAATATTGAAATTTTACCTTGTTTATTAATCTATGAAATTAGTGAGATGATAAAAAACAAGAGAATATTCGATATCTTCCAATATCTTTGTGTATATTTTGTCAATATACAAATTAAATATGAAGTTTTACATGTTATTTTTGGTATATAAGATATTTATTTAGTATACAAATTTTTAAAGATTTAAAATGTATTGGGAATTCTATATTATCATTTCTTATATAATTTGTCAATTAGCTAAATACCAAAGAATTTTTATTGATAATTAATTTTTTTCCTAAAAAGTATATTTTCAAAAATAACTGGAATAATAATTTATATCACATTTTTAATTATTTGCAAAAAATATCAAATGAATTGTAAATATACTTTTTTCTCGTCTGAAAATCATCTAGAAAATATTACTACTATATTGAATAAAAAAGATTAGAGAGGCATTTTCCTTCCTTTCGTAGACAAAAAAAATAATGATAATAATATCACTTTATTGAAACCCAAATAAGTTGTCTTATATTCTACATTGAATTAATTATGTATTCCAGTTAAGTGGGTAATAAATGTTACATTTGAATTTTTCAACAAAGAGTTATGACATTCAATTTAAACAAGTGTGTGAAAGAAAGAGATGCTTGAAGTGAAACACATCATTAAACAGACATCTTTAGGCGTTTCATAAATTTCTTCACTTTCTCCACTTCATTTTGGCATTCGTTTCAACCTCTGACTATCGTGTCCTCTTCTTCCTCCACTCGTAAACTTACAATATTATTTGTTCTCTGCCTCGTTACTTTAATTTCATTTCTCTTTTTGGGAATTCTATATTTTATTTTATCAATCGTTCAAGTTACAAGGACTTGCTCCGTGTATGAACTTTATTAACTTGAGAAACGTGTAAAATTTTTTTACGTATTAAGTGATTTTCAGAAATTTCGCGTTCTCTTTTTTTTTTTCTAATTTTTTATATAAATTTTATGTTAGAGCTATGTATTTTTTTCAGAAAAATATAAGAGGACAGAGATAGTGTGAAAATGTTGACCTGAGAAGTAACTCGACTGAAAAGTGTTGGGTCTAAAGTCTAGGCAGAGATGATAACCACTCAAATCAATATTTGACCTAATTTTTTCTTGTTCCTTTTTATATATTTAGTTTTTGTATTTTTAGAAAGAAAAATCTTGAATTTGTCACAAAGAAACCAAAGAGAAAATGAAAAAAGAGAATAGTGGAGGATCCTTACCAGATCTGTAATTGATCAGAAACATCTTTAGGGTTCTCAAGTGTCTGAGTGATAGACTAACCATAAAAATCAATTGATTCAGTTACTAGAAAAGACAATCTCGACACAATAATGAGTCCCTCAAAACTTGACCAGTTTTTTTTCAATATATATTATACTAAGTTTGATCTCGAAAATAAACAGAGTTTAAGAGGAACAGTTTCTAAATAATCTAAGTAAATATATTGCTCTAAGGCCTACAAATAATTTGTTGATCATGCACAGTTCAAATTATTAAGGATAGCATAATGAGTGGTACAGAAATGAGAACACAAAAAAACATTATACACTGAATAATTTTGGATAATAAGTTCGATATATTACAATTATTTTAAAGTCAACTACACGCATAATGCGGACTTATTCACTAGTTTGCACCGCAAAACACTGATAATTCATGTTCTATCTTTTCATTAATTTTTTCTTTTTCTTTTATAATAAATTTATTTATGTTCAAAATAATTAAAACTCTAGAAACTGTCGTGCAAAAAAAAATGAATAAAAACTCTAGCGATAACGATAACGATTTCTAGGATTTCGAACAATAATGACATTGATGCTTCCATGATTGATGTTGGCGAGAAAGGGACGCCACCAAGTGATCCACCTGATTCTTCGAAGTCATGGGCAACTACGATTGCAGGCTCGATAGCTAGTGCTTTGTCAGGATTGAAATCGCCATTTAACGTTAGTTTTTGGCAACAAATTTGAAAATTGATCATCCGAACAATGAAGATGGCGAGCCAGTCGTCACGATTGTGAAGGAGGTGATTGATAAGATGTGTTTGAAGTGAGAAAAAGTGTATGATTGTGAAAGTTCGTGGAGGTAGTGTTCCCGTTGCCGTGTTAAATAAGAAAATGCGAGAGCTCTGGAACCTGCTTGGTTCTATGACGGTAATTGATTTACCTCAACAATTCTTTATGGTGAAATTTGATTCTGAGGATGAATATCTTGCTGCGCTTACCGGGGGGCCATGGACTTTTTTTTTTGGAAATTATCTAATAGTGAAAGAATGGGGACTCCATCTTTTAACCCTCACCGAAATGAAATTTAGACTACGCTTGTTTGGATTCATTTATCGCAATTACCAGTAACTCTCTACAATGAAGCTCTTCTTATGGGTATAGCCAGGAGTCTTGGAAACCCTTGCGTGTGGATCAAACCACTTTGAATGGTGAGAGGGCTAAGTTTGTAAGAGTTTCTGTAGAAGTTAATCTTTCTAACCCTTTAAAGGGATAAGTTTTGATTAATGAAGAAAAATATTTTGGCGATTATGAAGGACTAGCAGATATTTGTCCTAGATGCAATATATATGATCATGCAGTTCAATCTCTTCTTCGTGAACCTCAGGAAACGTTACCACAGTTTGCGCCTCCACCGGTTCTGGTAAGCTCTTTAGTGTCCGTGACTGATAAGGATGTATTTACTCTAGTAAGTAGACAAGGGCGTAAAGCAAAACCTTCACCATAGGGAGTGATTTTTTCTGCTGGAGGATCACGTGGAGCTAACGCTCGAGTTTGGAGAGATATCTTAGGTTCTCATAATCAAAATGTTTCTACCACGACCAACATGTTTGGTAGTTTAGCGGTTTCTTCAGTTCTTGAGACTGTATCTGCAAGTGAGAAATCAGGGATGGAGAATAAATAGAATAACTTGGGTGTGACTAATTCTAATTAAAGAGCTTCACAGAACTTTGAGAGGCCTAAGGAGACACCGATATTTTGTGAATAGAAGGGATCAAAGAAGGCAGTTCACATGGTTGCTAAGGAACCTCGAGTGGGAGTGATGAAGCTAGTAAGTAATTTTGAGTTGAAGGGTAAACAACATGCCCCTAAGTCCTCGTGTGGGCTTGTTTTTAGCTCAGCTACGGGAGAATAGGCACTTTCTTCCTCGATGATACTGTTACGAGCTGGGAATGATTTAGATGGTTGTCTGATAAAAGGATTTTTCAATCTTTTAAATCAAATTAATGTAGTATAGTGGGGTGTGATGTGTTGAAGCAATCTCAGATTATTGATAAACAATCAAGACTAACAATCTACCTAGTTCAAGCCAATATCACATATGATTATGTCACAATTCATATGAGCCTTAAACATAGAATAACAAGACAAAATAAAAACAGAGTGGATGACTAAAACAGAGCAAGGAAGCTTTGATTTTATCAGTATTAAAGACAGGAATCGAAGACTTAGGTCAGGGATCGGACGGTTCACGAAGTTCCACACTTGCTTAACAAACCCATTTGGAAAGACCTCTATACTAGGAAACAGCTAAGTTTCACCCATTCTCATGGCGTGAACCCATCCTATCAAGCAATCCATTATGACCCTAGTTGCCGATTAACAAGCAAGGAAGCATTAAATTGAAGCCTAAATAAGTCTAATGACAGCTCCATACAATGATCTCTCAAGATATAACTTGTTATCTCAAGCATGTATCAAGGTAGCATTTCCGTAAGCACCTAGCGTGCGCAAATGGACTGGATCAAGCCTCAACTGATCAGGAAGAAAAAAGCACAATGAACTACCAAACAAGAAGAGATCTAAACTTTATCTCACTTAAACAAGCACATGTGACTCTGATTCCGTTCTGATCCACCCGTCCTCGAGATCCCTAGCGGATATACTCGGACCTCATTATAAGAGGAACGAAAATAGGATCGGAAACTGAAAACAAAAAGTAAATAAGAAAAGCAATAAAACCAAAATGAAATATGCAATCTATAAACCTTAATCAACCACAATATATCCAAACATCAATTCGACATAAACAAGAGAAAAAAGTTAAGAAAGAAAAATCCCTAGATCTGGAAACTTGATTAATGATCAAGATGATAATGTTTTTGTGGGCTATAAGGGTATTTATAGCCCACTTACACTAACCTAATAGTCGGTCAAACCAACTTAAAAGAGTCAAAGATAAGTGTGGAATGCAGTCCTCGCTGGTGCTGATGCGAAGTGGATGTGCAAGGATAGTCTCTTGTTGAAAAAGTCGGAGTCTTTTGTTTCATACATCAGTCATCAATCATCCCTCGCAATAAGTACTGCGAGGCTAGGAACTTCTTCAGAAAGGTGAAGTCTCGCGCTCCGCATGTTGGTCTTTGGTCAATCCTTAGGAGGAGTATTGCGAGGCAGAGGTACGAGGCGCATGAAATCTTCTTCTTTTCTGCTCCTTCGATCATCCAACACTCCAACATCGTTCAAGCTGCTCCTTAGCTCTATTTAGCTCCAAAACGCTCCCTTATCACCTGATTTTGCTCCAAATAAAAATGCAGATGCAAAGTATGTGAAACATGCTTAGGCGATTCTAAGTGAATGGAAATTCTACCTATATGAATGCAAAATAATTTGAAATGTGATCCTAAAAAGCATTAAAAACCAAACATATCAGCTCCCCTAAATTTAGATTTTGCTTGGCCTCAAGCAAGTACAATGATCCAAGAATAAAAAAGAGGTGCAAGCGGGAATTCAAAACCGAAAACAAGCTGAAGCGAATGCGAAAATCAAGGTCCTAGTTTCCAAGTTCTAGAATGCTGTTCAAGCCAGCCTTACTTAAAAACTTTAGCCATGTCAATCAAAGTCCAATCCAATCTCAGTCACACCCTAATAATGCATATAAATCGACCTATCCTTTTAACATTCATTAGTTCCAAACTGTGAATCAGTCTATGCATCTCCTAAGAATATGTTTGGGTATGGGTAAGGTTTAGAGATAAATGTGATCTCTATTCGTAACTGGTCATTTGAGCACAAGGATCACTCAAAAATGGAATAAGCTTTAGCATAATGCTAAATGTGAGAGGCAGTAGACGCATACAAAGCCTTGAGTCCATCTACCCGTATGCTCCATATCGATTCTCATCCTAGCTATTCTAACATGAGAGTTGATCATATTCTACCCGTTTATTCAAGGCATTTACACATTTTTCTGCCAACAATATCCTCTCTTTTCTTCAAACTTTTTCCATTTCTAGCCTAGGGAGAGGGGGTTTTCTTAGACTTTTCTAGTGTTTTTTTTATAACTTGCGTTTCTAGCTCCTTTCTTCCTAGTATAAGACTTTAGACTTTCTTTGGTCTATTTTTCTCTTTTTACACACTTAGAACCTCGTTTCTCAATTCTGCTTCCCAAGACCTTTACTAGAACTTAAGCTTTTATGACTTTCCTTTTCCCTTCTCCCACTAGACTTTTATCGTTTCACCCATTTTTTTCCTTTCCCTTCTTTCCTTGCTTAGACACAAGAAATCCCATATCCAACCCAAACCATACCTAATCCTAGTCTAATCCAAAAATCGTGAACTAGATACTACATGGAGTCATGACTTTGTCGGCTCTCACCAAATACTTTATGCCAAGTTTAGACCGAAAAAGAGACCTCTCTATCACACAACAAACAAAGCATGGTTTGAAAGGAGATTATAATGCGGCATGGTGGGATTCTACTTGGATTAGCAAGATAGATACTTGAAGGAAAAAGAAAATCCAAGTACTTTAAATTATCGATATATTTTCAGACTTGATGCATAGACGTGATAATTAAAGACCGTATTAAGGTTATCACTTTATAAGGATAGGTATCAAGTCAAAGCAAATTCAATCATGACATGAGACTTTAGGCTAAACAGTCCCTACATGGTTCACTCTTAACATTCAGGGAAAGCACAGAATGCATCAAACAACTTAAAACTAGGGCCATGAGTCTAGCATATCAATCGGCAAATTTGAACGGTTATCATCCTCATTAATCCCTATGCATCTAGACTCAATCCTACGTGAAATGCAATGCAACTACATGAACACTTCATTTTTGTGGGATAAATTTTCAAAATTTTGCAATTTGTTTTGTTTTTTTTCTATGCCTTATATGTCATGAAATGTAACACAAAATGCTAAAAGAAAAATCTTTATGGATTTTTATCAAACATAGATGAATGCATGCTCTACTCATGAGAATGGAAAATAAGAACACAAAAACATAGCGAGTGCACTTTAGAACCCTCCCCCAAATTTAAACCACACAGCCCCTTGTATGGATAAAAGTCTGAAAGAGGTTCCTAGACAAATAACAAAAAAAAATTAAAAATGAAATGGTATGTACAATGATATGTAAGAGCACGATACCTTTTAAAAATAAAAAAGTGAGCTATCGAGGCATTCATGTCCTTGGGAGTGTAGTTATGGGGATCTGGATAACCCAGTGGAGCAATTCCTTTAAAAGGAACAATGTGGTGCGGAATGTAGAGTGCGCCTCACGATTTGGTCCTGCAAGGGATGCATGTGAGGAGTCAGCTGCATGCGTAATCTGGCCTTGATCACCCGATTGAGTGCTGGATTGACGCTTGTGACCTGTCTTTCCTCTTCTTCTATACACCAAGGTCCCATCCACAAATGAATGTCTTGGGGTTCTGGACGGGGCCTCGCGGGAGCTTCGGGCGGATACCGAGAAGCATTTTAGAGGCGAGGAGGATGTGCGAGGTTGCGGTGCTTGACCACCAATGGATGCTTTCAGCGCATCTACTTCTCTTCTTAACTCCTCACGTTCACGCTTCCATTCCTGCTTCTCCGTAGTCAGCCCCTTAACCTTCTTCATAAGCCATTTCCACGCTTTTGGAGTTTTCCAATGTGTTTGTGAGCTTCCGTGTTGCAGCTGGTTGTTTAGGTGCAGTGTACTCCTCAAAGAAGTAAGTCTTAGGGTCCACCTCCTCTTCGTCTTCCTCTTGTACAGCTTGTGGAGCTTGAGGTGCTTGAGCTGGGTTCCCTACTAAGGCAGCTAGCGGAGGAATGAATGCTGCATTTCTCCTATCTTCCAAATACGTGAATTCTGGACATGGGAGACCAATTTTGGCTTTGGTCTTCTCCGGGTGGCAAAACTTGTAGACAGCTTGACCATTTATCTTATCCTTGGCTAGGATGTCCGACCCTCTCCAGTACTTGATCGTCATAAAGCGTGACTCAACCCAGTTGGTCCTATTAATTTTCACACCGCAAGTTTCCATAATCCTAGTTACCACACTGCCAATCAAGATTGGCTTGGGGCTGTTCCTTTCAGCTTGAATCATTGCTCTCATGCGGTATTTGGTAAGATGTTTGGCTAATACAAAAGCTATCCCAGAGTTCTCATCATCTCCCATTATCCTTCTACCACTTGGTGTAGTACCCACTATATCCTTCTACTACTACCATTCACATAGAGTAAGTTACCCACAGCCCTTCTTGCGTAGTTAATGCAGGGGCTTCGTATCCAGCTTCCTTTGCTCCTCGATAAATCAAATTTTCCAGAGGCGGTGATCATATTCCACACCTTATCTAATTAATCTTCATTGATGCTCGGATAAATTGAATCCCCAAATCTGAAACCAAAAACCTCATCCATTTGCCTTAGAGTAAACTTATAGTTTTGATCGTGTACCTTAAAGGTTATATAGCCCGCTCCATATCTCTCCATCAATGCGGAGACCTTTTTCACATACTCGTGGAAATCTCATCCACAAAGGAGCTGGAGACGAGATACATAAACCGTGAGAGTTCCCAAGTGTCAAACAGTCGATCCACATCTCTTGTAATACCCAACTGATTCATGGTCCCAACGTGTGAATAGATCTTGCCTTTTAGGGTTAGATGCTCTCCTCGCGGCTTTCCCTCGCCGTGGAGCTTTGTCTTCCTTGAATGCCATCCTTACCTCTTCCTCCATATACCCTCCCCTCATTAGGGTTTCAATATTCTTCTGATATTCCATCTTTTGCTCCTCCCTTTCTTCTCTGTTATCCAACACACCACCTTCCTCATACTTTTGTGATGCCTTCGTGTCGATTATCAACATCCATAGGCGAGCCCTTATCTGTACTTTTCTTGTCTAAGTTTTCTTCCTCACTTTCTGAGGCTGACACTATTCGTTTACCCTTGTCTATTGGTGGCGGTTGAACTTCTTGTCCCTTTTTCTCCACTTGTACCCCAACACTTGACAGCGCTGAACCTTTCTCTCTTTATGTCTCACCAAATCTACACTCCTTCAGCTCACCAACCGCTCTTCTCACCTTGTCCTTACGCAAAGAACCCTTGAGAGAGTCCACAAAGGGACTAGATCAGGTGGCTCATTGCGGAGGAGTCACCGTGCTTAGGATGGTACCTTTTTTGCTCGATTGCATAGCGGATTCATCATCCTCACTCTCCGACTGTACTATGAGTCTGCGCCCTTTTACGCTGCTCCTCCTTGTGCTTTGTATTGGTGGCGAATCATCCAAGCCTGAATCACTATCACTTCTCTTTCTTTCTCTGACGATTTGCTTTGATTTCCTACGGATCTCTTCAGCTTGGCATTCAGCGTGAGAAGACATGGTGGATTACGGAAAATTGAGCGGAAAAAACTTTTTTCGATCACCAGAATTGGGTCCTCACAGTGGCTCCTCGTAGTGGTTACAACAAGGGATGCTGCTTACACGAAGAAAAGCTCACTTTTTGACAATCTGCTTCTCCTTGCGGATTTTCCTCCCAGCTAACTTTCGAGTGCTTCTTCTACTTCTGAGGGAACTGAACTCTAGAGAGAGAGAGAGAGAGAGAGAGAGATTCTTAGAAGTTTGCTGAGTGAGTTGTGTGAGGAATGGCGAGGCAAGAGGAGGTATTTATAGATGAGGTTGGAACTAGGGTTTATGGAGTCAAACAAGGTAAGTGAGAAACAATATCTGGTTCCATGGCTGCCTCGTGACTTGCCCTTGCAGTATGAATGCATCTTCACCGTTCAATTCAAATTTAAAATCCTTGACCAATCCCAGCCATTAGATCCTTAACCCACATCAAATCGTACACAAACCATAGTTAGGCTAGTTAACTCGCGGGTCTCACTTGTTGACTGGAGTTGAGTTAACTAACATATCTTCCCAAAAATGCTTTTGATGGGCCGCCTCACATTGGCTCATCGTATCTCAACAACGAGGAACGATTACCCAATCTAAAAAACCTGACCTAACCCATCATACTGTTTAACGACTGGCCTATTCCCTTGTTGCTGATCGTTCTCCTATTTAAAAAGCAATATCTAAAAACAGGAGAATAGTTAATCACATGTAAAGAGATGGTTTAGTATGAATAGCACAAGACTCTTAATCTCTAATCATCATTCATTTTAATTCATAGATTAAGCACTGACAAAACAATTTTGGTGATGCATTAGTGAAGTGGGTGATGTCATTAAGGGTATGTGACATAACAATTCAAAATATGACCAATAATGACATCACTCACTAAATACATCACATGTTCATAAGGATACTTAGGCGGCTCAAGTCGATCCATGAGTGATACTCAAGGCAAGATTTGAACACTACTCGTGCCACCTCCTTGCAGTTTTGCTGCGAGGATTGTTGATTTTTAGTTAGAAGAGTCTATTCGTTGTTGTTGGTCCTGCAAGGGTTAGGTGTGAGGCAAGCTGGATCTTGGCTCGTTAGGGTTACCTTCCCTAATTGCTGCCAAGATCGCTGCCCTTGGTTCTTGACAGGTCCATTTACACCTGAAACGCAGACGACTGATTCCACATACCAAAACGTAGAAGAAAAATAGGTCACAAAGTAAGCATGAAAAGAACTGATAAAGTCTTAAAATAAAGGATATATACAAAGGATAAACATGGGATTTCCTCCTAAGCGAGCTTGTTTAGAGTCTTAAGGTTGACTTTTTATACTACTTCTTATACGGCTTGGTGAGGGGAACCAGAGTCCCGTCCTCGTTGTTCTTATCAAGTTCCTCCTTGATGCTTCCCTTTATTTCAAAACACTGACCAACAATTGTTAGCTTTCTTGCATTGTTCTTGAGATCAAACATCATCTTGACACCATCACCAATATTCAGCTTAATTGTTATGTTCTTCACATTGATCATTGCTCCAACGGATGCTTGGAATGGTCTTCCCAGTAGGAGCGGGTCCTGAGGTTCTTCATCCATCTTTGGTTGGAATCTGTATGTGCCCAATGTTGACTAGAACATCTTCGAGCAGCCCTCGCGGGTACCTTGTTGTCTTGTCTGTGAGGACTAAAGAGATCTTGCAAGATTTGAGGTTCTTATACCCCAATCTCTCAGCAATGAACAATGGAATGAGACTGATTGAGGCTCCCAGATCAGATAGACAATGGATGAATGTTAAGCGTCCTAAGGCGCAAGGCAGGGTAAAACTTCCTAGATCTTCCAACTTCTCAATTATAAGCCTCTTTTGTTTATGAGGCATGACCAGAACAAGGACTACATTGCCTGTGTGGGTTCCTAGAGACATACACTCTTCTTCTTGGATTTTCTCCTTAACAACTTCCCTTAAGAAATTATTATATTGAGGGATAAGTGCGAATGCATCCAGAATTGGTATCTTCAAATCGATTTTGCTCATTTGCTTATCAAAAAGGCTCTTATACCTCTCAGTTGATTCTTCTTGAGTCTTGTAGGAAAATGTGTCTTAACCTTGCTTGAGACCACGGGTGCAGTTGCTACTTTATCAGTATGCTTTGGGCAGTCAAAAGCTTCACTTCGCAGCTCAAGCTTGTGAGGTGTACCCGCAAGGTCAGCAGAGGCTGATTTCTCGATCTGTTCTTCCTCCCCTTCTTCAACTACACATTCCTCACTGTTTTCCTCATGTTCTGCATTGGGGGTAAGCACTTTCCCACTTCTAAAGGTAATGGATTGGACTGTATACTCCTTTGGATTCTGAATTTCCTTTCCCGGAAGTTGTACGTTGGTTTTCACTGAAGAAGATGCATGTTTACTTTCCACGTATCTCAATCTAGCATTTAAAGTCTCAAACTTACAATTCAGATTGCTGTAATTTGTATCAATACGAGTGTCGACCTCAACAAATTTATTGCTGATTTCAGCATTTTGAGCTGTTTGGCCTTGAAGAATTTGTTAAAGCATATCCATAACCTCTAGTTGCTTGGATTGGGTAGGCAGATGAGCTGGTTGAGTAGCGGGTGATGGCTAGAAACTTTGTTGACATTGTTCTTTGGGTATCCAGACCCTTTGCTGAGCATGTTTAGGTGGATAGACTTAATCATGTGGGTTGACTACATTAGTGTTTCGATAGGATAAGTTAGAGTTCTACTTGTATTTGACCCATAGTTTGTTGCTGCCTTGATTTTGGACAAAACAGACCCCTTCTACTTGATCATCCTCCCCTTCTTGAATCTGCTCTTTTTTAACAAGGCGCAATTGTTTTGTGTGGACCATCAATAACCTATCCAATGTCTCATGTAGCGTCTTCAATTCCTTCTTAGTTGTTGGATCAGATTCAGATGTCCCACGCATTGCTTCATCATAATCCTCTCCGTATTGTCCGTCCGCAAATGCTAGGTTCTCAATTAATGCTCTCCCATCATCAACCTCTTGACTCAAGAAATTTCCATGGCTAGCCATGTCCAATAGTATTCTGATCTTGGGGTGGACACCTCTATAGAAGTTGCTATGAATTGTTTCTTTGGGGAAGCCATGGTGGGGACATTATGATTGATAGGCTTTGTACGTATCCCATGCTTCAGCAAGAGTTTTAGAGTTTTGTTGAACAAAACCATAGATGTTGTTCCTTAACTTGTCTGTCCTGGAATTAGAGAAGAATTTGGTGAGGAATAGGTGCTTATATTATGGCTAGGTAGTGATTGTCCCGACGGGTAAACTTCTCCCATAGATGGGCTCTATCTCTGAGTGAAAAGGCGAACAACTGAAGCTTCAATGCATCCTCACTAACTCCGTTAATTTGTGTAAAGCTACAAAGCTTTTCGAACTCATCGAGGTGGTCCAAAGGATCCTCCGAGGGTAAGCTATGAAACTTATTGCCTTGAATCATTGCTATCAAACTTGAAATTATTATTTGGAATGACGGGGGGCAGAATACCATTCCTTTGTGTATAAATACTCGGTGCATCACCAACTCCAATATAACAGGGGCGGCAAGCTTAAGCTTGAGCCCTCGCTTGCTGAGCAGCAACGATGGGAGGCGGTGGTGTACCGTCTGTTGAATCACCAGGAGCTGTGATAATGTCCATATCCGCGGGTTGAGTTAGTATCATCTCCCTTTGTCCTCTTAGTTCATGAGGAAGCAAGTGAATGTTGTCTATGTATTGGAGAAGGTTTTGGTTACCCTTTGAACATGATTGCATCAACCTCAAAACTCCAACTAGTAAGCTTCACTTAACTTGCAGGAGTTAAGTCTTTGCTGTAGTAGTTGTACTGTCCTCAAAGCTTGACTACAAGGGAAACCTGTGAGGCCTTCAAATTCACCAAAACAACGAGTTTGATCAGTAGGATGGGAACTTGGTCATTAAAGATCCAAGTTCTGAAGCACAATCAAACTGATTTATCAAAATAAGAACAAGAACTTGATCCTAGACAGAGAAATTTCCTAATTGAAACCAATATAATCCGATTTGGCAACGGCACCAATTTGAGAAAAGGATTTTTCAATCTTTTAAATCAAATCAATGTAGTATAGTGGGGTGTGATGTGTCGAACCAATCTCGGATTATTGATAAACAATCAAGACTAAGATTCAATCTAGTTCAAGCCAATATCACATACGATTCTGTCACAATTCATATGAGCCTTAAACGTAGAATAATAAGACAAAAAAAAACAGAGTGGATAACTAAAACAGAGAAAAGGCAATAAAACAGAGCAAGGAAGCTTTCATTCAATCAGTATTAAAGACGGGACTCGAAGACTTGGGTCAGGAATTGGACGGTTCACGGAGTTTCACACTTTCTTAATAAACCCATTTGGAAAGACCTCTAGACTAGGAAATAGCTAAGTTCCACCCATTCTCATGGCGTGAAACCCATGATAAAAGGCAATCTATTACGATCCTAGTCACCGATTAACAAGCAAGAAAGCATTAAGTTCAAGCCTAAATAAGTCTAGTGACGGCTCCATACAATGATCTCTCAAGACAGAACTTGTTATCTCAAGCAAGGATCAAGGTAGCATTTTTGCAAGCACCTAGCATGCACAAATACACCGGATCAAGCTTCAGCTGATCAGGAAGAGATAAGCACTACGAACTACCAAGCAAGAAGAGATCTACACTCTATCGCACTTAAACAAGAATGGGTGACTCTGATTCCATTTAGATCTACCCATCCTCGAGATCCCTAGCGGACTACTTGGACCTCATGATAAGAGGAACAAAAATAGGATCATAAATGGAAAACGTAAAGTAAATAAGAAAAGCAATAAAAACTAAAATGAAATCTACAAACTAAATACCTTAATCAACCACAATCAATGTCAAACATCAATTCAGCATAAGCAATAGGGAAAAGTTAAGAAGAGAAAATGTCTAGATCTGGAAACTTGATCCAGATGATAGTGTTTTTGTGGGCTATAAGGGTATTTATAGCCCACTTACATTAACCTAATGGTCGGTAAAACCGATTTAAAGAGTCAAAAATAAGTGTGGAAATGAGTCCTCGAGGGTGCTGATGCGAAGTGAAGGTGCAAGGATAGTCCTTGTTGAAAAAGGCGGAGTCTTTGGTTTCGTATATCAATCATTATTCATCCCTCGTGATAAATACTGCGAGGCTGGGCACTTCTTTAGAATGGTGAAATCTAGCGCTCCGCGGCTCGGTCTTTGGTCAATCCTCGTGAGGAGTACTGCGAGGCAGAGGTACGAGGCGCATGAAACCTTCTCCTTTTCAGCTCCTTCGATCATCCAACACTCCAACATCGTTCAAGCTGCTCCTTAGCTCTATTTAGCTCCAAGAAGCTCCCTTATCACTTGATTTTGTTCCAAATGCAAATGCAGATGCAAAGTATGCGAAACATGTCTAGACAACTCTAAGTGAATGGAAATTCTACCTATATGAATGCAAAAAGACTTGAAATATGATCCTAAAAAGCATTAAAAACCAAACATATCATTGTCTAGGTGGTATATTTATTGGGGGAGGTGATCAAGGGCTGGTGGTTGAATCTCCTATTACATCTCTAAATGATACTATTCTTATGGCAACCTTAGAGGCGAGTAGTGTCCCTATCATAAAGGATGCTAATATGCTTCTGTCCATGGATGATGGAGCGGTTGATGGTGGCCAATCCTAATGGGTTGCCCCGGTAGTTCTTATATTTGTCCAAATCTTTATATTTGTTGGGAGCCAATAAACCTAATTTTAGAAGATCTATACGATATATTGTAAAACAGTGGAAGGTGGATATGCTAGGTCTTTTTGAGACTCATGCTGGTGGAGAATCGAGTTAAGAGTATTTGTCAAAATCTTGGTTTTGATCAGTCTCACCGAGTTGAAGCAGTGGGGAAAAGTGGGAGTCTATGGCTCTTATGGAAATCAAATATTGGTAATGTTACCATTATGGGAGAATCAGATCAGTTCATTCTTGCTCTGTTGAGTATTGGGCAGAGTTTTATGAATTTTATTGTAGTGTATGTTGCACCTTTGGTAAGTAGACGATGTGGCTTGTGGAGTGACCTTAAAAGTATTATTGAGCCCTTGACAAATCCTTTTTTGTCGGAAGGGACTTTAATACAATTATTCGGGTCGATGAGCGTTCTGGGGGAAATGGTTGTCTTTCACCGGAGTCATTGGCTTTTGGGGCTTAGTTAAGTTATTTTTGGTTGATATGGGTTTTAAAGGAGGAAATTTTACATGGCAACATGGTAAATCCGAGCGTAACTATGTTGCTAAGCGGTTAGATAAAATTCTCTACTGCCCGCAAGCTAGATTGATGTGGCAAGAAGCTCTGGTGTCACATCTTCCTTTCCTCTCATCGGATCATACACCAATGTACTTGTAATTGGACCCTGTGCGAGTTTGTAATCCAGCTAGACGTCCATTCAAGTTAGAAACGACATGGTTAACACATGAAGGTTTCAAAGAGTTGTTATGTGCTTTGTGGAATAACACCTTAAGTACATTAATTGCTTTAAGAAGTTACAAAGTACTCTTAGAAGTTGGAATCATGAAGTATTTGGAGACATTCACTGTCGGAAGAGTGCTCTACTAGGTAAGATTTTGATCGTTCAAGCTCAAATTGAAGCTAGCCTTAATCCGAGTTGCTTGAAGAAGAAGAACAACTCAATAAGGAGTTTGACATAACTTTGGAACAAGAGAAAGTGTTGTGGTTTCAAAAGTCAAGGGAGAAGTGGATAGTACATAGTGATCAAAATACAACCTGTTTCCATACTTCTATAGTGATTCAGAGGAGAAAGAATAGAATTGAAGCTATCCGGGAAAATTTAGATAAATAGATTTTAGATTTTGAAAAGTTGGAGGAGCTAGTAGTGGGGTTTTATGAGAAGTTGTCTTTGCTTGAAAACATGGATCCAATGGAGAAATTACCACATGTAGGCTTTACTTCTTTGTCACAGAAGGATTTATTAGTCATCAAAAAATCCTTCTCGGCTACTGAAGTTGAATCTTCAATTCAAAAGACGGGAAAAATCAAGGTTCCGGGTTCAGATGGATTTCAACCGATCTTCTATAAGGAGAATTGGGTAATCGTTGGGGATTTCATCTCTTGATTTGTCTTGCAAATTTTTGAGACGAGTACCCTCCTAGAAGGTAATAATGATGTTCTCTTAGTCTTAATCGCCAAGTTAGACCTATTAGTCTGTGTAACGTTCTCTTTAAAACTATTACTAGAACTATAGTGGAATAGTTTAAAGGTGTGATGGCAAATTTGATTGGTCCATTAAAGTCCAGTTTTATTCCAGGGAGGTTGATTACACATAATATTGTGGTAGTATAGGAAACATTTTACTCTATGAGACGCAAGAAAGGATGTAAAGGGTGGATGTTATTGAAATTTGACTTAGAAAAGGCATATTATCGTGTAAGGTGGGACTTTCTTGAGGATACATTACTTGTAGAGAACTTCTCGGAGTCTTGGGAAGCATGGATCATGCGATGTGTCTCCGTCCCAGAAATGCGGCTGATTTGGAATGGGGAAGTTACTTCTGGTTTCCGTCCACAACGTTTTCTTCGCCAAGAAGATCCTCTTTTCCCTTATTACTTTTCTTGTATATTGAGAGGTTATGCAACTTGATAGATCAGAGGTTAATGCTAAAGAATGGAAGCCGATTAACCTATCTCGTGGTGGTCTGTCTCTCTCACATATTTGCTTTGTTGATGATTTAATTATCTTTGTGGAAGTGTCTGTGGCTCAATTTTGTGTGATTCGTGGGGTCCTAAAAAATTTTGTGCATCTTCGTGTCAAAAAGTCAGTTTGGAGAAGTCAAAGATCTATTTCTAAGAGAATGTCTATCGTGAGTTGACTCATTTAATTGGCAATGCCAGTGGGATTAAAGCTACCAAGGTTCTTGGCAAGTATCTTACAATGTCCAAACAGCGATTAATAAGGAAACATTTAGTGAAGTTCTTAAACATACGGCTTCACGCTTGGCGGGTTGGAAAATTAAGTGTTTAAGCTTTGCAGGAAGAATGAATCTTAATAAAAATGTACTATCTTCTTTACGAGCTCATGATATGAGCACAATATGTTTTTCGCATTCTATATTGGGTAAACTTAATAAACTTGCTCAAAATTTTCTGTGGGAGGAAATGATGAGAAAAGAAAGCAGCACCTTCTTATGGAAGCATGTGTGTAGATCAAAGAATGAAGGTGCATTAGGGATACGACAAGCATGGTTTATTCGCAAACCTTTGTTGGCGGGTTCTTAATGATTCTCATAGTCTTTGGATTCAAGTGGTAAAGAGCAAATATAGAGTGAATGATACACGTGCTTTAGCCTGGTTATTGCCGAATAGGCTCTTGGTCCTCTACGTGGAAAAGTATATGCGTTGGCTTGAGGGATGTAGTGCCTCCAAGTCTTTGTTGGGTTGTAGGTAACGGTCTATCGACTATGTTTTGGGAGGATATCTGGTTATTGCCCTCACCTCTTTCGGAGAATGTAGTTATGAGTATTCCAAAATCACTTATTAACAAAAAGGTATGCGATTTATGGAGTAATGAGTCCAGCTCGTGTCTAAGTCAGATTGAGACCTTCATATCACCTTCAGGGAAACCTCAACTTCTCTCTATGGTTGTTGACACTGTTACTGGGGCGAGTTATGGTTTAGCATGGACATGTACTTCGAATGGGAAGTTCACTGTAAGCTTGGTGTACGCTTTCTTGTCTTGTTATAGGTCTCCGACACACAAGATATGAGTTCTTTCTTTACTTGTATATGGTCTCTTCATGTACCTGAACATGTGAGATGTTTCCTTTGGTTAGTTGCGAACCAAGCTATTATGTCGAATGAGGAAAGGTATCGACGACACATGAGTGACTCTGCGACTTGTCAACTGTGTCGGAATGATGTCAAATCTATACTACATATTCTTCGGGAATGTCAAGCTGCATCTGTGCTTTAGAATCGTATTGTTCCGCAGAGATGGAGGAGATCTTTCTTTTCGCAATTCATTCTTGAATGGTTATAAGCGAATTTAGGTGAACATGTGGATGTTAATGGATGCTCATGGTCTACTTTGTTTTTGGTAACAATATAGTGGTGTTGGAAGTGGCGATGCGGGATTCTATTTGGAGTCTCAAAGCTTTGTTGTGATAGGGTTAAGTTTGTTCAAGAAGCTGGGCAAGCGATCTCGAAGGCGTTTGCAATATCAGCATCTCCACTTGTGTCGTGTACACGACAATGGAGATCGATACAGTGGATAAAACAAGGTGTTGAGTGGTGGAAATTAAATATGGATGGCGCATCTTAGGGAAACTCAGGTTTAGACGTAGCTGGAGGAGTTATTCGGGATAGTGAAGGTAGTTCACTTGGGGGGTTTGCACATCGTGCTGATATTTGTACAGCTCCCTTAGCCAAACTATGGAGAGTAGAATATGGTTTTTTCATAGCTTGATAAATCCAAGTTCCTCGAGTAGAGTTGGAGATTGATTCAGAGATAATTGTGAGGTTTTTACGGATATGAATTAAAGACCATCATCCTTTTTCATTTACGTCTGTGCCATGAATTCTTGAAAAAGAACTGGATTGTCTGGCTCATGTGTATGGGGAGGTTAACCATCTGCTAACAGATTAGCTAACTATGCTTTTTCATTTCCTTTAGACTTTCATAACTATGCTATTCCCCCTAATGAGCTTAGTTCGATTTGTTTACATGATGTTAGAGGGATCTCGATTCAAAAAACTTATTCATGATTGATTTTTTATTTTAATTTAATAAATTGAGGGGTTCCTTTTTGCCTATTTGCACGACCAAAAATAATAATAACTAAAACTCTGAATTGTTGTAACTAAGATAATTATCTGTTAGAATTATTTTATTTTATTTAATTTTTAACGACTCAAAGTTACATACTTATTTTCCCTATAAATAGAAAATTTACATATAGAAAGTTATATTACACAAGAGAAGAAAGTCGTTAATAATATTCTCACCCAATTCTCAATTTCTAAAAATATTATATTAATACAATAATAATATAATAATATTTAGATATATTTTATAACATGTTAATAGCACAAGTAGCTCTATTCCAATCTTGAAAAAGTAATTTATCTCAAATTTATATTATGCTCTGTAATGATAAAAGAGTTATGACTCTGGGTGAATCTTTCCCTACATATATATAATATTAAATTTTAATTTACATACTGTTATAACCTTTGTTTAAATTTAATTTATATATCATTATGATAGTCGGCATACCGTATGAATGATTTGTTCTCCATACTTAAATATTATTTTCGGGATGATATGTGTTATCTTTTCCAAATCAATCGGTTTCGTATGGGCAACTTGCTATCCATACTTATATATTACTTACGGAATGCTAGGCAATATGTTTTCCAAACCAATCGGTATGGTAAACTATGTCTCTATCATTGATTTTCTGAACATTCTAGAAAAATGATAAAATAATAATGGTTAGAAGACATTATATAGAATGTTTACGAAGAGCGATAAAATATATTTTGTCCTAAAGACAAAATTACATAGTTGTCTTGTCAATTTTTGGCTAAACTTGAGATCGATATCTTTGATATATTTGAAAATAATTATATGAGAAGGATAATTGAAACCAGGGTGCATTTATAAAAGGAAAATAGCTCATTGATACCATCGATAAATCAAAAACGACTTCTAATAAAAAAAGGCAAATGCCATGATTTTTTTTTCAATATATACATGATGGTTTAAAAGATGAATATATAACAAAAGAAAA
The DNA here is from genome assembly GCA_900406435.1 of Lepidium aucheri. Taxonomy (NCBI): domain Eukaryota; kingdom Viridiplantae; phylum Streptophyta; class Magnoliopsida; order Brassicales; family Brassicaceae; genus Lepidium; species Lepidium aucheri. Next base: position 21,430 of record OVBA01001543.1, on the reverse strand, counting down.
TTTTGAGATCTTTGATGTTAAACTATCAATTTTGTCCTATTAGATCAACTTCAATTAAAAAGGTGAATGTTGCATCATCCATTTATAATGATAGAAATGGATGTGGATATGGTCGAAGTTATGACCATACTCATGGTCAACAAGAATCTGGACAAAAATTTTTTTTTGTCCAAATGGTTTGTATAATGGAAGAAATAATAAAAGGTCTGAATTAAATGAAGTTGGTTATATGGTAATTAAGCTACATGAGTATAATTGCTATATATGCGGCGTGCACATAAATTAAGAATGTACTTTTCGTACGTAAATATTTAGTTGATATGTATGATAAGCCAACTTTATCTACGGTAAAATTGGACCTTCTTTCGATGGTATAAAGAATGATATACATCTTGATGTAGCCGATTTCGTTGTTGATCTTAAAGATATCAACAGAAATCTAAACAATTAAAATCTTTCTTAGGAAATAATATGACATGATAATATGTTATTATATTTTTATTTTGTTTATATAATATCTTTTATTGTGTTACAAATCTTTTAGTCTATTATATTAATGCATCTTTTATAACTAAAAATGTTAAAACCTGAAAAAGGGGATGAAGATATTTGTCTGGAAGACAGTGCTACAATGCACATAATACTTAAAAATAAAATGTATTTCTCCTCTCTTGATATAAAAGATTATGTTAGAAGCGTGAATACTATATATAGTAATGCAAACATAATTATGTGCTCTGGAAGAACTAGTGTTTCTATGCCAAAGGAAAGAAAATTTTAAGTAAATGATGCATTATATTCCCTCAAGTCTTAGAAAAACTTATTAAGTTTAAGAGATATCTGCATAAATGGATATCATATAGAAACTATGAATAAAATGCATTGAATATCTTTGCATTACATCAATCATTTTGGAGAGAAAATGTATATTGGAAAAGGTGTCAGCTTTATCCTTAAAAATATATTCCACAAAAATAAATGTGGCTGAATTATGTATTAATGTAAACCAGAAGTTTACATGTACATTCAAAATTTGACATGAACGTTTAGGGCATCCTTGTTAAGTAATGCTTCAAAAAATTGTAGAAAATTCAAATGATCATCCGTTAAAAAACCAGAACACTTTTCAAGGAAGAGAATTTCCATGTAATGTTTGTTCTCTTCGAATGCTAAAAACTCGGCCATCACCTACCAAATTTGGGAATGAATCTCCAATATTCTTAGAAGGAATACATGGTGATATATGTAGGCCTTATTCACCCATAATGCGGAGCATATGATATTTTATGGTATCAATTGAAGCATCTAGTAAATGGTCACATGTGCTTATTGAACACACGAAATATGGCTTTCCAAAAATTTATTGCCCAAATAATCAGGTTGAGAGCATAATTTCCTGATTATAAAATAAATAAAGTAAGGCTTGATAACGCTGGTGAATTCACTTCATAAGCCTTCAATGACTACAGTATGTCATTGGGAATTGATGTTGAACATCGAGTCCTGCATGTTCACACACAAATGGCATTTTGCATGCTCGACACTAATTATTGCTAGACTGTTAATAATGAGAACAATATTTCCAATTTTAATACAGGTTCATGCAATTTTGCATGCTCGGCACTAATTCAACTAAGGCTGACTGCGTATCATAAATACTCCCCTCTATAATTAACATCTGGCCAAAAGCCAGATGTATCACATCTCTATGTTTTTGGGTGTGCGTTTATGTCCTTATAGTGCCATTGTAAAGAAAAAAATAGGACCACAAAGGTGATTAGTAATATATATTAGGAATACATCACTAAGCATAATACGGTTTGTAGAACCCAATATTGGTGATATGTTGATGGTATGTTTTGCCGATTGCCATTTTATTGAAGATGAATCTCCAGTGATAGGGGAAGGAACTAAAGATGTTCCAAAAATATAACACGGTGCACAAAGTCTCTATGTCACCTTGACCCCCTAGGAAACAACGTGAACTAGAAGTTATTGTGCATTTACAAAATATGGCAAACCAGATTCCAGACACGTTCACTGATACAAAAAGGGTGACAAAACTTATATATATTCGCTGCAAATATTCTATCAAGAGTTATTTGTTTGGAAGAATAAAGTGATAGAAAAATAAATGAACCTAAGGTTCATTTGAAGAGGGGGAGACCAATGGGGTCAAAGGATAAACATTCCCAAAAGAAAACAAAATTGGGAGAATTATATGAAAGTGGTCCAGAAGAACCATATACAGAGAAAAGTCTTGATGAGGATATCTATATTGAGAAACATGAGATTTCCATCAACTACACCCAAAATGGAAAAGTATGGGCTAGAAATGAGATTGAAGATGATTATAGGATTTTCTTGTTATATGTATCAAAAGAAATTGATAATGAAAGTGATGATCCAGATCCAAAGTCCATACTATATGCCAAAAAATATCTCATTGGGAGAAATGGAAAATTGCCAAGAAAGTTGAGGTTAACAGCCTCAAGAAAAGCAATGTTTTTGGATCTATTGTCACAACGCTCAAACATGCAAAACCCATAGGGTATAAGTGGTTTTTGTTCAGAAAAGAAATGAGAAAAGTGAGGTAATAAGATATAAAGTCTGACTTGTTGTCCAAGGTTTTTCTCAAAGACCAAGAATATATTATGAAGAGACATATTCCCTTGTAATGGATGCAATTACATTTAAAATTTTGATGAGCCTATCAGCATCTAATGAATGTTATGACAACATATCTATATGGATCACTAGATAATGATATATATATATATATATATATGAATATCCCAAAAGGATTGTGAATGCCTAAGTTATTGAGCTCAAAATCTAAAGACATACGTTTGGTCAAATTATAGCGATAACTTTATGGATTAATACAATATGGACGCATATGGTACAATCGCTTAAGTGAACATTTTTTGAGTAAAAGATATACCAATAATGTGATATGCCTTTGTGTATTTATTAAGATATCTTTCTCTGAATTTGTGATCATAACTGTCTATGTTGATGACATGATTAGAATTCAAAAGGAAATTAATGATGCTAGAACTCATATGAAAGAAGAGTTCGAAATAAAAGATCTTGAACAGAAATTTTTTTATCTTGGGCTCCAGATCGAGCATCTTCAAAATATAATTTCATACATCAATCAAATTATCTAAAACTGATCTTAAGACGCTTTTACATGGATAAAAGAGACTCATTTACGTACTCCAAGGGTCTATAGATCACTTAATATTGACAAAGATCTATTCCAACCTTTCCAAGATATAAAGAGGTATTTGGTCATGAAGTACCTTATATGAACACTATTGGTGAACTCATGTATCTCGCAAATTGCACTAGACCAGATATAGCTATTATTACAAATCTGCTTGCATGATACAGTTCGTCACCTACACGCATATATTGGATTGGAATAAAAAATATATTTTATTATCTTCATGGAACAATTGATTTGGGATTATTTTATAACAGAAACTTTAGTGTTGAGTTAGCTAGTTTTGCAGATGCTTGTTATTTATCAAACCCACATACATCCCGAGTATTTTCACAGTTGGAAGCACTGTAGTTTCTTGGCATTCCCAAAAGGAGACTCTAGTCGCTACCTCCTCAAATCATGCAAAAATAATTGCACTTCACGAAGTAAGTAGAGAAAGTGTGTGGCTCATATCTATGACTCATCACATACAAGAAGCAAGCAGAATAGTCATAAACAAAGAGTCAACAATATTGATTGAAGATAATGCTGCTTGTGTCGCTTAATTCAAAAAAGGTTATATATAGAGAAACCGAACGAAGCATGTTCGCCCCAGATTTTCTCATGCACACAGGAACTCGAGAAGAATCAATAAGTAGATATTTAGTATGTTCCTTCAACCGATAATACAGCTGATATATTTACAAAGACATTTCTCAGTACAACATTCCGAAAACACGTTCATAGCAGCGGGATGCGTCAACTACAAAATTTATGAAGAGAATACTATATCTATTATTTTCAGGGAAAAATTACGTCGATGTACTCTTTTCCTTTTCATGGTTTTTATTCCACAGAATTTTATCATAATAAACTTTTTGATGATGTACTAAATAATATATCATTTATAATAGATAACTAAGGGGAATGTTAAAAATAAGATAATTATCTATTAGAATTATTTTATTATATTCAGTTTTTACCGACTTAAAGTTATCAACTTACCTTCCCTATAAATAGAAGGATTATATCTTGAAAGTTATACTACACACAAGAGAAGAAAGTTATCAATAATACTCTCACGTTAATTTCTACAAATATTATATTAACATAATAACATTATAATATTTAGATATAAATATAACATAAATATATTTATTTTTAAAAAATTTAACTAACAGATTATTTTTAAGTTTTCAATTAAACAAAAATTATGCCATGGTAAATTTTGTTCAAAATCTATGAGGATTTACTTTTAGGAAAAACTGATATTTTGTTTGTTGTTGATTGAATGGTAGAATCTAAACTTTTCCGACATTTTATTTATGAGTTATTGATATACACTTTTATCAATTACCAAAAGTGCAACACGTTATTGTTAGCACTTAAGGACTGAATCAACATAAAATTTAGAACAAGCACACTAAAATATAAGATTCAAATCTAATCTAGAGAAATAATAAAACTTTGGATTTTAATATAGGACTAAACTGAACTTAACAAGCACTAAACTACCAACTTAACCAAAGAAATAACATAAACAAAGCAAGAAACAAGAAAAGATAAAAGACTAACAAACTTAGAACCAAAGAGAAATCTATCAACTTATAGCAATGAGTAAAGAGAAAGATAACTGGTCTAAGGGAGTAACAATTTATCAATGATGCAAGGGCAAACAATAAGCACTATCTTAGGACATGAATCTCTAAACTAGATTAGCCCACTCTCATGGCACTAACCATTACACTAAATAGTTGATAAAGCTAAACTCTCTTTTGCAAATCAAGATGTCAATGAGCATTAATCTACAAGTTCACTAAGACCACTAATTACCTTAACATCAACTCTTATTGGCAAGGGAAGAAAAACTTACAAAATGTTCAGTCAAACATTTTATTGAACATCTCTAGGGCAACAAAACACCTATGATTTAGACTTCATTAATCAAGTTAAATCTAGCACTCAGCTCAACCTAAAAGAATGAATAACAAAGATCTAACCCTCTAATCATCATAAATTCATCATCATACCTAAACCACCTAACCCTTAATTTATTTTCTATCTACTCAAACATATAAACTATAAGAAAAAGAGAGAAATAAGTAGATGAAAGCTTAATGAAAGAAATTTGAGATGAGGAAATGAGAAATTGTTAAAAGGATCTAAAGATCCAAACAATTATTACAAATCTCTCTAGAAATGATCTAAAGATTTTCTAGATATGCTATAATGGCTAAACATTAGGTTCTTAGAGTTCAACAACAAAATTGGGTTGATCCGAGACAAATCATGTCAGATCAAACTAAAATGTGTGAAAATGATGGATGTGTTGACCTAGGATATCGATCTAGGAATTGATAGAAATGGCCAGAGAGGTCTTGAGAAGTCTTGAGCATCTTATCGACATATTCTATCAACCTTGAGGTGGATAGAATCCTTTCGAGCACTTGTGAAATTTTCTCGACCTTTGGTATCGACCATGAGGTTGATAGGAGTGGGCAAAGAATCCTGGTCATGTGTTTAGCTTTGTGTCGAGCTATTCTGTTGACCGTGAGGTGGATGGAATCCTTTTGAACCTCGTTGCTCATATATAGACCATGACTAATCACCTTGAGGTCGATAGACTCTCCAACAGAGTCTTGGCCACAATTAAATGCATCCTTGCTCCAAAAATTCAGTCTCTTTGTTTCTTTCATCATTCTCAACTCTCCACACCTCCAAACTGAGCTCCAATTCACATAAAATAACTCAAGAAAATTAAAATACGTAATTCAATGTACCTAATTTTTTGAAATGCAAAAGATGCAATATACAATAGTAAGTTTTTGAAATGCAAAAGATGCAATATACTATACTAAGATGTGAATGCATAAGTCTTAAGTAATAAAGTGATATAAAATATGCATATATGTTCTCTTTTATATGTTATTGTTATATGTAGGGAAGGTTCCCACTTGACAAGAAAACTTATGATGCAAAAAATTAAAAATTTATAAACGAAGTTTTGCAATAGCTACTTACTAGTTATGCCACAATGCTGCATATCTAAAATCGACTCATTTCGTCACTTAAAATTATATTGTTCATTTAATAAGACCATAATAACCAAACACTAATTAATTTTTTGTAACTCTAAGTTCACATATTAATATTTATGCATTTTACTCAACATTTGAAAGAACATAGAGCGCTAACATGGCATAAGATAAAAAGCGATTCATTGCTTTTTGTTATACACAACTGACATGGAACATAATTATTGGTTGGTAGGAAAGTGTTCGGTTGAAAGGTACTAAACACCAAAATGGATAAAAGAAGAAATGACTGCAGAAATAAAGGAAAGGCTGACTAAAGCCAGATTGATTATGTGGTAGCGGAACAAGAGGGAAGCACACGTGTTAACTATGAAGGTTCTGCAGAATACAGAAAGTAAAAAAGAGCTGCAACATTAGAATCCCTAGAAGTTCTAACGATATATAAGAGTGCTCAGCAACTTAGGAAATGTTAGACTTTCAGAAAATAAAAAACTGATAGTTCCAAGTTTTTAGGTCATTTTGTGTGTTTGGTGAGTGAATCCGAGTGTGTTAAAACATTTACAAGTTTGTAGTATTGTGTGAGCTAGTGAATCAGAGAGAATTGCAACAAAGACAAGGTTGTAGTGTTGTATGAGCTTTGAGTAGTTATGAATTGGTCTGTGACAAACGAAATTATGGTTTTGTGTAAATCTGAATAAACAAGACTGATATTGTTTATGTGATTCTTAATACAAAAACATAAAGTAACTTTTTGTGTATTTGTCTTGCGTTAGACTTTGTCAACATTAGTCCTTCTTTTTGTGTTTGTCTTGCTCTACAACATCATTTATTGTGTAAGCCTCTGTCAATGAATATCTCCATTCTAGTATTTACAACATTAAATAGTTCAATAAACAATAGCACTTGTTATATGATCAAAAAATTGAGGGTGACAAAAAGTTTTCAAACATCAAAATGGAAAATATATATTTAATATGTTGTATTTTATCTACTTAATCAAAAAAGTTATCATTGTTTCACATACATTATTTGTATTTTTGTTTACATTAAAACAAAAATTAAAATATTTTTAAAGATGAAAAATTAAAATAGTTTGGATCATCAAGTCTCATGCAAATCCAAGCTTACACAATCTATGGATGGAGGTTCAGATCATGGTGCTCCCACATAAGAGATTGCTGATTAGAATAGTGGTAATATTCCTGTCATTGTTAATAGATTTACGAATCTTTAGAAAGACACAATGGTGTTAGATCTTCAAAATGTAGCTATGCCTATCAATAGTAATAATGAAAATGAGAAGATGTGGAGTAAGATTGAAAAGATGGTGAGTTTCAAATCTGGTCCTGATGATAGTAATGGAGAGTTGATGAGTAAGGACAATAAATGTTTGAAGCAGATTTCTCATGGGAATAAGCATAATTTCTTTCCTCCTGTAGAGAGTAATAAATAGAAGTCGAAGAAAAGTGATATTCGCTCATTGATGGGAGTTATATTTGGCCTGTATAGAGGTGAGGTCGAGCTATCTAGCTCTGGTAAAAGATTGCGAGTGGATTATGCTATTCTTGATCAATCAAGGGGTTATTTTCAGAGTCATATGGTAGTGATAGAGATCAAGAAAATAATCCTATTGTGGAGATTGAGAACCATGTGGTTCAAGAGTTTATGGAAGTTTAGGCGATGGAGTAAAGGAAATAAGGTGATCAACATATCGCCTAATACCTATCCTTGGTGGCTCTTGGTATTAAATCCTATAGTTTATTTTTGAATTGCATCATGTAGGGGAAGAAGGGGGGGGGGAATAAACCCACATTTAGGCAATCCATTTGATATATGTTAAAGAAGAGTAGTGTTGATGTTTTGGCTATATTTGAACATCATGCTAGTGGTGATCGAGCCAAGAAAATCTAATCAAAATCTTGGTTTTGATAGCTATTCTTTGGTAGATTCAAATGGGAAAAGTGGCGGGTTATGAATATTATAAAAATCTGGTTATAACATAATAATGATCGTGACATCCGCTGATCAGGTTATCCATGCAAAGGTAGTGTTAAACTCAGATACATTCCACATATTTGTTGTTTATGCATCTCCATCAACAGATAGGAGAAGTTCCATCTTGAGTGAATTATGCCAACACATATAGATATTAGATGCACTAGTTATTGTTGAAGGTGATTTCAACACAATTGTGCGACTCAATAAACAAACTAGTGGCAATGGAGGACAATTACCATATTTTATGGCTTTCAAAAATTAAATTAATTTTCTCGACCTGATTGATATGGGGTTCCAAGGTAATGTCTTTACTAGCATCTTGGAAGGGATAAACAACATTCTGTCACAAAGAGGTTAGATAGAATCATGTTATGTGCCTAAACAAGATTAAAGTGGCAGGATGCTTCAGCCCTTCATCTATTGTTCTTAGCATCTGACTACACCCCTCTTTATCTAAAACTCTTCTTGAGGTTTTAAGAAATCCAAATCGCATATCCTTGAGGTTTGAAGCTACATGGCTAAGTCATGAAATTTTTAAAAACGAGTTCAAACTTCTTGGAATTGAGAAAGTAATACTAAAAAAACCTTGATTAGACGAAAGGGGACTCTTCTTAAATGGAACGAGATGTCTTTGGTCTAATTCATAGAAGAAATGAGATCATGGATAAGATTTGTAATGCACATGGACGTTTAAACTCTTATCAAACAGATGCCCTTTTATAAGAAAATGTGCGCTTAAATAAAGAACATGAATTTATTTTGGAACAAGAAAGAATTATTGTGGTTCCAAAATAAGAGGGAGCGGTGGGTAAATTTTGGTGATTATAAAAAAATATACTTACACAGTTTAAATATTATGAGGCATTAGAGAAATCGAGTGGGGGCTTTGAAAAATGATTCTAGATATTGAATTATGGACTCTAGTGATCTGGAAAACTGGCAATAAATTACTACAAGAATCTTTATGCTATTAATGATGTATGTGTTGCCCCAACTACATTACCTTATGTAGACTCTTTGAAGATCACATTTGTAGAATCTACATATCTACCCTGCCAATTCACTAGTGTTGAGATTGAGAAGGCTATTCGTATTATAATGCTTATAATGCACCGAGTATTGGTGGTTTTCAACATATCTTTTACTATTCTTGTTAGGATGTGGTTGGCGAATCAGTGATGAAGTTCTTTTTAAACTTATTTAACTCAGGCTACCTTCATGCACTAATGATGTCGTTTTAGTTCTTATTGCCAAGGTTCACTAGCCAGATAATATGAAGCAATTTTGACCCATCAGCCTTTGCAATGTACGTTCAAAACTATTACTAAGGCCATGGTAACGAGATTGAAATTCTTAATAAGCAAGTTGATTGGACCAACCCAATCAAGCTTTATCTCAGGTCGTATTAATACAAATAACATAGTTGTTTTAAAGAAAGTTGTATACTCTATGTATCGAAAGAAAGACAAGAAGGGGTAATTGCTCTTGAAACTCGATTTGGAGAAAGCATATGATCGATTCGATGGTATTTTTTTGGCGGATAACCTAGCAGCGGTTAATCTTCCAGAACATGGAGAACTTGGATTTTACAATGTGTAGCATATTCTTTTATGAGTTTGTTTTGGAATGGGGAGAAAAAACAGAAATTCATTCTGTTAAGAGGCCTTTGATAGGATTGTGATTTGAATGACTTTGTGCCTTGATAGATTGTTCGGTTTATGCTAAGGAATGGAAAACAATTATATTATCTCGTGGAGGTCCCAATTTGTCACACATTTGTTTTGCAGACAATCTCATACTATTTGATGAAGCCTCGATAGCCTATATCAAGGTAATCTTATCAAATTTTGGAAACTTTCAGTAATGCCTCAGGACAGCATGTTAGTTTAGAAAAATCAAAGATATTTGTCTGCAGCAATGTGGATTAAGGTCTTAAGCTGAGGATAAGTTTGGAGAGTGACATTAGTATGAATCAGAATCTTGGCCACTATTTGAGAATACTAATTTTGGAGAAACAGAATAACATAGACATTCTTTTCTCTCTCCTTGAGAGAGTTTCTTTTAAACTTGCAAGTTGAAAAGGACCATTTAAAGTCTTGCTAGACGCATTACTCTTACGTAGTCAATCATCACCTTAATCCCGGTTTATCATATGAGTATAACCATTAGCTAAAACATACACTAAAGAAATTGGACTTTATATATCGTTCTTTCATTTGGGGAAGCTCTACGGCCCATAAAAGATAACACCTTACTGTGGTCACACATGTCATGATAAGAGTCAATTTTTGAAAATTGTGGGATATCCAGAATGGTGTCCTAATCAAAATGTTTCAGCAGGGTTGTCTTCACGAGGTCGTGGATATAGCTGTTCTTGCGTTAGGGCTCGTAACAAAGGTACTCCAACTGCAAATCAGATCTCTAAAACAACTTTAGCCACTCATCCTTCTAGTATTCCCTCTCTTACAGCCGCTCAATGGAGTACTTTAGCCAGTTTCCTAGACAACAAAAAGAATTCATCGAGTTAAAAAGTCTCTGGTAAGAGTGAACAATTGATGATTTACGCTATGCATAACCGATTTGATTTGACTATTGACTCTAGCGCAAGTCGTCACATGACAAGGGATATATCCTTGCTTACTTACCTTCAAAACATTCATGCTTACCCTATTAAACTACCTAATGACGTTCTCGCTTAGTCCACTAAAATGGGAAATTTGTCTCTCAGAGGAAAAACAATTATACATGTTATGTTTTATGCTCCCTCTCTACATATGACACTTATCTTAGTTGCTCAGTTACTACGTGATAATCAAGTGCTGTGATTTCTACTCGACAGTTTTGTTTCATTAAGGACCAACCTTTGATGACTTTGATTGGAGCGGAAAAAGCACGTGATGGGGTTTATCATCTCATGGGATCAGTCCCTCAAGCATGTCATATTTCAAAAATTGACACTAGAAACTTGTGGCATAAACAATTGGGACACCCTTCTTCTAAAGTGCTTAGTTTATTATCATAATTTGGTTATTTTTCTCGCATTAGTAGCAATCTTGATGCCTGTTATAATGTATGCTCTAGAGCAAAACAATTGCGTGTTTTATTTTCCAAAAGTTTAATAAAGTTGTTGATTTATTTAGTCTACTTCATTGTGACGCTTGGGGCCCTTATCAAACTCACTCTACATGTGGCTCCACATATTTTCTAACCATAGTAGATTATTACTTCCTTGCAGTATGGGCCTATCTGTTTCAAGACAAATCAATTGTACCATCGATTCTCAAAAAGTTTATCGCATGGATTGATTGTCAATTTAGTAAGAAAGTCAAGGTTGTTCGTACAGATAAGGGAAAAAATTTTCTCCCATTGCGTCCATAATTTGCCGATGATGGAATCTTGCATTATACTTCTTGCCTCTATACACCTCAACAAAACAGCCGTGTTGAGAGAAAACATCATCATATTCTTAACATTGCTCGGGCATTGCTATTTCAAGCGCATTAGCCAACAAAATTTTGGGGTGAGAGTATTCAGGCAGCCACATATCTAATTAGTCGCCAACCTTCAACACTTTTTTAGGGAAAGACACCAAATGAGTATGTATTCTCTCTTGAGCTTGCACTCAAAGCCAAAAATTATCCCAAAGATTTCCACAACAATATCTCCCCCGAGATCACTACTACACATATTCCTACCTCAGTGCTACGACACTGTGACATGGGATGCACCACACCTAACACGGTTGTACGTGATGCGAATGAAGCTGAAATTTTGGGCCGGGGACATAGAACAAAGAAGCCTTCAGTTCTCCAAGAACCTTATTTCATGTACTCAGCTATAGAGAATGATAAAACCTCTCATGACAAAAGCTCTACATGTCTCCAATGTGTCTAGTGAGTGTGCTTATCCATTAAAAAAATTATGTTTCTCTCGATTGCTTGTCTTATACGCAAAAATTATTTGTAGTTGCAGGTGATGCCCACACTTAAAATGCTTCCTTTAAAGAAGCAATGAAGCATGCTCATTGGGTACATGCTTTAAAAGAGGAGATTGATGCACTAGAACTCAATGATACATGGGAAATTATCGATTTATCCGAGGGAAAATATGCTATTGGAAATAAACAGGTGTTTAAAGTAAATCTCAAGTCTGATGTCACTGTGGAAGGATACAAAGCTAGATTGGTTGGTCTTTGTAATCGAAAAGAAGAAGGGACTAGTTATGATGAAACGTTTGCTCCGGTAATTAAGATGACCACGGTTAGAACTTTTCTTAAAGTAGCTGCAGCAAATAAATGGGAGCTTTACCAAATAGATGTTCATAATGCTTTCTGCCTCGACAATCTTTAAAAGGAAGTATACATGAAACTTCCTCCAAGCTATTCTACCAACGATAAAACAAAGGTTTATCGTCTAAAGAAGTCTCTATATGGACTCAAACAAGTATCTCTTTGTTGGTTCGCCAAGCTCTCTGATTATCATCTCCGTTTTGGATTTTTTTCAAAACAAAAAAGACTACACCTTGTTCTCTTATAATCGTGGCACCTCATTTATCTATGTACTTGTGTGGATGATCTAGTTATTGGAGGCAATGATTTCGACCTCATATGTAAGTTCAAAGCTTACATGAGTCAATATTTCCACATGAAGGATTTTGGTGTGTTGAAATACTTCTTGGATTCTGAAATTCTCTTGGACTGATGATGCAATTTATGTGTGTCAACGCAATTGTGCTTTGGATATCATCATAGAACGTGGCTTGACGGGATCTCGGCCACATCGATCAAGCAAAACCACTCACTACAACGTGATAAAGGCTATTTTTCTTCAGAGCCATCTAGCTACCAGTGACTCATTTGACGCCTAGTATATCTTTCTAAAACACGACCAGACCTTAGCTATGCAGTTCATCTTCTTGGTCAGTTTCTTGCCAAACCGCGACAAAAACATTAGGATGCAGCAACTCGCGTTAAGGTATTTATTTTAAATCTCTGTCAAACCTCCACATCACGACATATTGCAATGCAAATTGGTTCACTTGCCCACTCACACGTTGTTCTCTCACTTGTTATGTTGTTCTTCTTGGTGATTCTCTTATATCTTGGAAAACAAAGAAGCAACAAACGGTATCTGGATTTTTTGCTGAATCTTAATATAGTTGCTTGAGGTGTTACCAACTTTTCATGTTCCGTATCCTGAAGCAGTGTCATTTTATTGTAATAACAAGTCAGACCTTCACATTATGAAGAACCAGGTCTTTCATCAAAGCACCAAACACATAAAAAATATTTTCATATCAACGCGATGCATTTTAGGCCGGCAACATTTACTCCACATCTTGAGGGAGAGTAATAGATCATGGACCAACGTTTATGAATAATTTCAATAATATAAATTTGATTTTAATATTATACTTGTTTAACAAGCCACGAACTACTCTATATATGGTAATCATTTCTATTGAAATAACATAAACAATTCAGAACTAACATTCTTACAAAACACAAACCATATGTGTACATCGAAATTTATTATAAATATATAGTAGACATGAATTTAAGTTATGCTTAATACTCATTATAACTCGAGTTTATATGTCTTGTGATACTTCCGAACTTATAGTGTCAAAAATAAATCAAATACAATTCCACATGCAGTGGATCAATCTGGTAACATTCTATGCAAGAATCATAGTACAAGAATTGCTCAAAACTCCAAAAAGAAGAAAAAGAAAACAAAGACCACTTCGATTCTCTTTAATTATAAACAATAATTATCTCAAATAATACAAAAATAGATAGTCAATTCACTATCAATATCATGTCGATAACATACACCTCATGAGGAAACAACAAATAGGCAACACCGGAGAACCATACACATGGCCAAGTTCAAGATTTACAATAGGAATAATACATTGCATCTTAGAAAGGACAGGACACTCTTTTTTACTACATAGACTTCAAAAGTAATTTCGGTTTAGTTTTGAGTTTTTAGTTTTATAAGACTTAAGTAGATTTGGTTGTCTCCTCTTCTTAGATTTTCTTTAGATGCTATCGGGACCACCATGTCTCCAACTAATTTAACATAACTAGATTCTCAAGTTTGTGTTTGTTCCTTAGAAATTTCAATATGTCTGTTTATGCAAATACACAATGCACTAATCATCAAATATTGTTTTTTTTTAAATTATCTGTATTTAGACATATTTGATCCATATGTATATTTAATTAAGGAAGATGGTAGTTTGAAATTAGGTTCTTTTACATTTCTCGAGGTCTCTCTTCTTATCATGGGATCTTGAATGCATTGCATGTGACAGTTTGTGATGAAGGTCAATTATACTTATTATATCTAATTAATCGTGGACTAATTTGTAAAAACTATTGGACAAAAAAAAACTTACATTATAGAAACAATACATGTAGTTTATACAAAGAATAAATACCAATCATTTCATACAAAATAAACTAAACTAATCAAACCATGTTTGATGAAACCTCGGGGATAACAGTTACAAATGGATTATAATTCATATGACAATAAACTAAACTAATAATGCTGATGTTTGGGTTTTGTCTCCCAGCAACGAAACATCATTTTTTCTTTATTATTTCTTTTCAGTGTTTTAGTCTTTCCAATTTGGTTTTCGTTCGTCGAATTCTTTTCATGGCTACTAATAAACTTCCAAAAGCCCGTGATGCATAGGCCCATATAAAGTTCCGATATTTGTTTATTAGGCCTCGTTAGCGATATTCTCAAGTTTGTTTTCTTTTGGTTATGTGCTCTATTTTTTTCTGTTTTTGTTTTTTGTTTTTTTCATTAAGCTATAAAATTCTTAAAACTTAGGCTGACTTAAAGGTTGATTGGTAAAACTATTAAAAAATTTAAGTTGATAATGGCTAAAATGGTATTTTCGAATTGCAAGTTGAGAACTACAAACTGAGAAAGAGCTGAGAATTGAGAGCTGCAATCAACCTGAGAGCTGAGAACTACGAGCTAAGAGCTGTGAACTGAGAACTGCAAGCTGAGAAGTAGGAGATGAGCGCAGTGAACTATAAGCTATTTTATGTGTTTTTAAAAAAACTAAAAATAATTTACTAAAATAGAAAATAGCTCGAATTATTATTAAAAATAAAATAAAGTTATTACAACTATAAATCTGAAAACGAAGAGATTAAACAAAAACAGAAATCTATTTACAAGTTCTCCATATTTGTTCTGCAATGTTGTTTCGAACACCCGCCGTATAGCATCACCTACAGGCACATAATCTCTTCTTTGAATGTCTTTGTCATCATCTCAATATGACAATTCAAACATTTTATTTTCCAATTGTTCATACTCTTCAAAATCTTCATCAATATTTGCTGTTTCTGGTATGTAATTATGTAACGTCATAGTCGCTACGACAGTCTTGCACTGAGTTTCTAGATCATATCGTGTTGGATTTTTGATAATAGCAAATTTTCTATTCAACAGCCCAAATGTTCGCTCAATCACTAAACACAAAGAAGTGATGCTTATTAAATGTTTTATTCTCATTCGTAGGTGGCTCTCCTTGCCAGTGATGCTGATGATATGGAATTCGGTGGTACGATGCAAGATATCTTGTTTAGTTAGGATATCCAGAATCAACGAGATAATATTTTCCTTCATGTCGAGTTGGAAAATATTTATCGTTTTGTGCACATTATGTTGGTATCTTCGAATTATGTATTCTTCTTGGTGTCTCCACATATGTATATATGAATTTCATGTTGAAGTTACAGATTGCAAGCACGTTCATGGTAGGATGTTGCTTCCTTAAATTCCTGTTTTTTTTTCACTTCCACTAACACATGTATACCATCAAGAGCTCCAATGTAAGCACTGAAAAATAAATGATATCTTCTATATGACTCTAGAGTAGGGTGTATCTTACAAAATTTATTTTCTTTAGGTTTTATAATCTCTTGAGACATACGAACAAGTGCATTTAAAACCTCATGAATCTTTCTATATACCATCTCTTGATTGTGTTGCTAGTGCATTGCAATTGTTCGTTGAAATTTCATCATGTGCAACTGTCTCAAGAAACATCGTAACAACCTCTTTTAATCCACATTCTTTTGATTCTTGCAATCTATATTCCGTCGTCAATCTCTTACACCAATTTCGAATAATGTATTGATGTACTCGTAAAGTTTCATAACACTCTCGATCGTGGCCACTTATCATTTGCATAGTATGACGCCATCTACGACTTCGATCAATTCTCATAAATTTTTTTCCACGACTTCAACCCAATCATTCATTCTCGATCAACATTAAAACTACTTTCAATAAAATTAATTCCTTAAAAATATAGAGATTTTTTAGTCAAAGCCCATATTTTTAAATCCTTCTTTTTTACCTTTCTTTTGCATCAAGGAGAAATCGAACTCTGGTGCCTGAGGAATGCTAAAGTGGTCACTACCACTGGGGCACATGTCCTCCACAATATAGAGATATTTTAGCATATATAAATAACATTATTAACAACAATAATCAATAATTTTTATTGCAAAAAAAACATGAATATGAAGATATAATTACATTGAAAATATATATTATATTTAGTTGTATTCTTGTTGGTTTAACGCAATTGTAGATTATATCTAGGTGTAATTTTTCATTTAAATTTTTCGTACATCTACTTAATTTTTTTTGTTTGTACGATATATCATTTCATTGAGAGTTACAATATTTGTATGATCATACGTTTTAAAACATATATTATATTTAAATTTTATCTCAACAAAAATCAAATAGTAATTTCAATAAAAACGTAAATAATAATTTTATACTATAAAACAATGATAGTATACTTCTCTACCTCTTGGGATGGTGTTATAGAATCTTCTGTAGAACTTGCCATATTTCTATAAAAAAATTACTATAGTCATTATTTTTTCAAATAAACATCATTAAATGGCTCAGAATTCAAACTTTGATTAGAAAAAAAAAAGGAAAGAAGAACACATTTCTATAGAAATGAGCAAGATATATACACATACTAGAAGTCATCAAAAATATAAAATTGGTGGAAGACTAATTTCAAAGAAAGAGATTTAACATATATTTGTTTACCTAAGAACTTGCTATGGAAAAAATTTGAATAAATATATGAGATTGATATTTATAGGGACTTTGTAAATATATTTGTTTTAAATTTTTATCAACATAGTTAAATTTAAATTTAAAAATGTGATTCTTTTAACTGAATTTCAAAGTTTTATTTAATAAAATAATTGTTTTTTAAATATATTTCGTTTTTATATAATAAAATGAATAATAAAAGTATATACGTATTGTAGAATATTCTATAAACTACGATTATTTGGTTGATATTGAATTTTTTATCACAAAAATAAATTTGAAATTACAGTTTTGAATTTTAATAGAACTTTATACATGCCAAGGATATGTGGTCTAGTGGTGTTGTCATTTTACAAATCCTCAAGGCATCAAGGATCGAACCCCCTACCTGTAGTATAAGGAGGGGAATTAAAAGTCATTAGGCTAGTTGACAAAAAAAAACTTTATACATAAAAAATGAAAAGTAAAAATAAAATTTGTCCATCGTATTTTAAAATGGTAGAAGATCCTAGTTTTCCCTTTCCACAAGATGTTGTCTTTCTTGTTGGATCAACTGGTTCTACTTCTTCATCAGATTCCACTATTTGTGAGGCTGGACTAGACATATCTCGAGGCACTTGTTTTGGTCCAACACAAGATTGTCATCCCTCATTTACAAAAACTGTCACTCGAGCATATAGATGATCTAGCAAATGAATGTCTTGTAGAGGATGCTTTTTTAATTTAGATGATTCCAGACAACTTTGCAATATAATTATAATAAAATTTAGTATTAAAAGTTTACTACAGTTTTAATATAAACTATGTCAACAAAATTTTGGAGGTGGATCCGAGATCCTACTTCAGTCCATGGAAACAATTAACATCCAATAAATCCTCAAGTTATAACTCTGAAAAGCGACCAAAGGGTCATCTCGGTCTTTAGCAACTAATTCGAAAAGACTCTTTCTCAGAAATTTGACAAAACAAGAAGAAAGTTAGATGACACGTCATCAAAAGATGAAATAAAAAATTTCCTATTCTGATAAAGAAAACTTCCAAGATTCTAGCAAGAATCTATTAGATATCTTCAAATCTAAACAAGAATGTAATCTTTCCTATTTTGAATCAATTGTAACTGCCTATATCTGTTATAAATAGGGCTGGGGATACTTGAAAAAGGGTCATCTTTGTGGCTCATTTGAACTCGAGTAATAGAATCACACATGATGATCCTTTACTTGTGCAATCTCTTCTAATTTGATCAGAAACCTTGCCCATCTTCCCTCTAAATTCTATTAGAGCCTGATTTAGTATGCCTTGTGCTAAATCATGCTCGAATAGTTGACGCCGTTTGTGGGGAAGACGCTGAAGGATTTCCTAATGCGGAAGAAACAAGAAGATCGCTAAGAAACGAAGATGTCAGGAGATGACATTACCACTCGCTAATCAGAGAGAATGATTCCTAATCCTACTCAGGAAGAAATGAACTTGGCTTTCGGATCACCTCAGAATTCTGTTTGGACAAAAGAAAATTACCGGGAACAATCTTTCGAAGTCACCAAACTCGTGGGATCACTAGCGGAACCACCATCGCTCAAGGTGATGATACAAAACCTGCTAGTGCTACAAGAAGCGGTGGACCGGAAAAATGCCGAGCAAATCAAACGTGTCCAGGCAAGAGACAAAGCATGCAGAAACAACCCACTGCCCATGCAAAACAACCTACCAAGCAAAGAAGTATTCGCCAGCGTTCAAAGGAACTTATTTGAGAAAACGGAAAGTTTGTAGATAAACCACATCTCGGGATAAGGCTAGATCCCAGCTCAGCATGTTCCAACACAGAAAATACCGACAATGATGGATGCCAACACTGTTTACAGAATGATGGAAGAGATAAGGTGACAATTCCATCAAGTGACTAGCTCATACCAGAAATAGCGAGGATCTTGGCTCAAGCTTGAAACTCTCCATTCTCCTCGAGACTAAGAAGGACCTCGGTGAACTTGGGACCAAGATTGTGTTGTCCATCGTATAACGGGACAACAGATCCACTAGAGTTCATGAGTGCGTTCCATGTCATGATGTGAGTAACGAGTGACAATCCTGATCAAGAAGACACATCATATTGTCAACTTTTCACTGAAAATTTGACTAGAGACGCATTGGTATGGTTCACAAAACTACCAACGGGATCGATTGAAAGCTTCAATCAGTTGGTCGAGTTGTTCGTGAAGCAATATGCAATATTGTCAACCAGGACACTTCAACAGCGGAATTACAATCTTTAAAACAGGGTATTGACGAGCCTTTGAAGTCATATCTCGGGCGCTTCCAAAGAGTAATGACTAAAGCCAAAGTCAGCGTCGACATGGCTATTGAAGCTTTAAGAACCAGGATGGTTAGCGATGGGGCTTTATAAAAAGATATCTTCGTGAACTGATTGGCTACAGTATTGGATACCTATGCAGAGCAGTAAGGCATGCCAAATACATAGAAAAGAAACAGATCCTCGCAAAAGCCTAAGTGGTGGTTCAACGCGAGTCTACAGCAACAGAGCCAAAGGAAGAATACCAGGAGCCAAGAGAACATAAGAATCGAGTAAGAAAAAATATGGCTGCGACTTTCCAACTCGGCAAGACCAGTAGTCCTGTAGGAAGGAAAGCATGGAACAACACTTTCAACCAAAGCGAGTATTGTGCCTTCCACAATCGAGCCAGAAATTCAACTTCAAAATGAAAACATCTACAAGAACTACTTGCCAAATAATATAGCAAGGGCGAGCTGAGCTTCTCTGAGGAAGAGACCCAAAGGTTCACAATGCACAAGCGATTCGAGGCCGAGTTGCATGAAGCTGCTAACGAATCGGCCACCCAAAGCAATGCCACAACAAAAAAGCAAAGCACGTGAAAAGTGGGCTTGAGATTCCCGAGCAGGAAACTCCAAGGGTAGATGTAGCTGTCATCATGGGAGGTCTACAATCTTGTGATGACACTATACGATCAATCAAGAAGTATGAACGAAAGGTAGTAGCCGCGGTCAACCTTAAACCCACAGCTCTATCAGAGAATTTTAGGCCAGTAGACTCGGAGATATCTTTCTCCCTAGAAGATCTGAAAGGAGTATGTTTCCTGAATAATGACCTGCTAGTCGTCAAGCTCAGAGTTGCCGACTGTGAAGTGCCTTGGATACCCATCGATACCGGAAGTTCAGTCGATGATTTTCAAAAAGATATTAGACCAGATGGCACTCCAAGATCTTAGAATCAAACCGGTTGACAAAATCTTAACTGCGTTCGATGGAAGTTTAATACCCGTAATAGGAACCATCAAGCTATCCGTTCGAGCAGCAAGAATTACAAGATGGATGATGTGTGTGATTTTTGATGGTTTTAGAGTCTTATTTTAGGTTGTGTTGCATCCGTTTAGCTAGATTTTCCGTGCACTTAGGTCCGTTTAGGTTAGTTTTGCACTTTATGCATTTGCATTTGGAGTTCTAGAATTTATCTAGGTAAAAGAGCAAAAGGAGCAGAAAAGGAGCCAAAAATGGAGCTAAGGATGATTGGATCATCTGCTAGGCAAAAGAAGTCATGCAAACTTGGATCGCTTCCTCGTGGATCGCAGGGCGAGGACTGCTCGGAACGCTCAAAAGAAGATGCCTCAGTTACCAGCCTCAACCTATCTGCTGTGAGGGAAGACAAGTCCATTACACTCAGACCATTCACTCAGCCTCAACCCCCGAGGACGAAAACCTGAACCACTCTTGGGTGCCCAAGCTCGCGCAAGGACTCTGAGGACAAGACTTCTGGTTGACCGACTTAGGTCGGTTTGACCTTTGGGGTTATGCAAATGACCATATAAATACCCTATAAACAGTCTCTTATCATTTTATCTAGTTGTTTAGCCGAAAAAGCTCTCTCCATTTTGTTGTTGCTTTCATTTATGCTTTGGTTAAAGTACTTTGATGTTGATACTTTGATTTGAATGAAATTATTTTGGTTTGATCTTCCTCTTTACTTTCTGCTCTTTACTTTATTATTCTTTATGTTTATGCTAATGAGATCTCCTCTGATCCTCCACTCTCAAGCC